>WHYT01015027.1:0-26227 GCA_009806455.1 Tetrax tetrax
ATCCCTGGAAACGTTCAAGGCCAGGCTGGATGGGGCTCTGAGCAACCTGATCTAGTCAGGGAGGTCCCTGCTTCTTGCAGGGGGGTTGGACTAGATGACCTTTGAAGGTCCCTTCCAACTCGAACCATTCTATGATTCTATGATTCTATGATTCTCCATCTTGATCTTATGCCCTCATTTTTAAAAAGAACCGTTAAGTGCTGTAAAGTAGCCTACAGAAAATAATTTGAAGGAGACTTACTGAGGTCACTCTTGTATGCTTATCAGAAGGAAGACTGAGAAAGGACTTGATATCTTGACATAATCAAAGGACACATGTATCAGCAGTTTAAAGGGCACTTCAGGTTCCTAGAGAAAGACCTCACCAGAATAAACATCTAGAAGCTAAACACATTTTAAATAGCTGAGATAGACAAAGCTCATAAGAAAAACTACAACTCTTTGTCATGCGATGACTTTGAATTAGAATTACCTGCTATTCCAGAAAATCTGATAAACACAAGTGCATAAGCCAGGATAAACTATGAAATTGTGTGGTCTTTGACATGCCAAAAGTCAGAAGGAGTAGTGCAGGCTTCTCAGCATGTATAGCTCAATCCACTGAAGCAAGCCAAAGACACTGTAACAGAGTGGTTTGCATGGCATTGAATATACACTGCTGATATTGTGTATTTCCATTCTTTTTAGTCACTTCTACCTAACTTTATTTCACAACAATCCCCAAAATTGCACAAACGGTCAGTTTCCTCCCATCATTTACATAGTGTTATTTTGCCCACATCCTGGAGATTACTAAGTTGTCAGCTGCTTCTTGCAACTTCCACAATAAGAATTTTACTGTGCGTTTTAAACATACCCCTGCCAACGGGAAGTGCTTCTGCATTACAGCACTGATCAATGAGTTGATGGCAGTGTTCCACCATGGATTCCAACTGTGCTTTGTCATAAGAAACTCCTAAGAACCTCACCAGTTGCTCAACCATTGTTGCTAGGTCCTGTAAGAGAATATTTAAAAACAGTTTATTTTACAATATTTTAAATGAGCTTTTAAAATGTATTTAAATATTTCACAATAAGTTATATCCTGATGAGTGTGAAAAATACAAATGCAGAAGTTGTAGAAACACCACTGTCTTAAAATTTTGTCACCTTCTGATTTGCTGAAAACAAACACAATTCAAGTAATTAGGGTAAGCAGGTCAGGAGAGAACACAGTCATGCAAGCTCACCTCTTCAAATATTAGAACAGGGAACTGCAAAGTAATTGTGATGCTTCCCAATTCAGACAACTCCACACCATTAACTGATCACTTTGGAATACAAGAATATTTTGGAGCAATTAAAAGTTACTTTGATTTTGATCTTCGTAAAATAAATGACTACACATGTTAGAACAGCCCTTCCTTCATTGTAAGCTTCTGGGACTGCATTCATGTAGATGGAAAGGACCTAGTGAGGTGGCCTCTGAGAATAAGCAGTCATCCATTTTATATCTAGACATAGATATATATCCAGAACTCCCAGGTTCCTCAATATGAGTAAAACTTCTGGAGTTACAAGGACAAAATAGCGATGTTTTTCAGGAAGCGCAACAATACTGTGACACCATCAGCTTCTGTCAGCATCCATCAGTGAGCACAGCTAGGAATATATCAATATTTAAAACCGTATGTTTGAAATAATTTCTACTAAACTTTTTAAAATTATTATGATTGTATTACATCTCTTAGCATTCCACTCCATTAGAAGGCTCAGTAAAGCTGAAATTATAATTCACTCACTTTTATTGAGTTCTATCCTGATTTTGCCGTCTTGTAGGTTTAGAGATAGGAGCTGGGCTTTTCCTGTTTGCATTAATTTTACAGTCAAATAAACATTTTGAAGTATTTTCATTAATTCTCAAAAATACATTATTGCCATAGGAAATGGAACCAATGTTCTATGTAGTATCTCCACTAAATTTCAGATTAAAAATAATCTGGATTTATCCGCCAGCGTACTGTAAGGGCCCAATAATTATGTTCACCTTATGCTACACATTCACCCCTGATTGTTTTCAACACAGTTTCACAGAAATAATCGGAATAAATGCCAAATATATAGGACAAAAAACTGATAATATACTTTTTTTTCCTCATTGATACAACACACAGAGCAAGACATTTAATTAAATGAATGCCCAGGGCTGAGCGTAGCAAGCACTGAACACATCTGTCTTCTCTGTGAGCATTTTAGTGCCTAAGGATGCAGGCAGATTCCCGAGTAAATTACTAGGTTTAGCATTACTGCTAATGTCCACAGAAGCTATTGAATGCCAGTGCTTTAAAAAAGGTATTGGATATTAGGCAGCCCAAAAATGGACGTAAGAAGCAAATTTTGTACTTTACGTATTTTAAACACTACAATGCTAAAAGTAAAACACCTTTTTGCTACAGCTAACCTACCTTATGCATATCTTCATACTTGAGAAAAAGTACATTGGCATCCATGTGATGTTCCCAAAACTCTTGCACATGTTCAAACCACGAACCATATCCTACTACAAAGACATTATGATTGGCATGAGGAAAATGAACACTTTTGTTATTAATCCCTCTTCAAAAAGGAAAAAAAAAAAGGAGAAAAATAAATTAACTGGAGTGGTTCATAGCCCCAGGAGAACTGTGTCTGGTTTTGACCGAATGCCATGCACAGCAAGGAACTTTAATTAAAAAAAAAAAAAGTTTTTCCATCAGTTTGAAATATTCAAAAGAACTAACTTACCATACAGATAAAATGTTCAACTGAAAATGCCACCATATTTCATGATGGATCTCTTGGAGCTCAGTATTATTAACACCTGACTACTGAATGGAAATTGAGCAAAAATAAAAATTATACACATAGCTTTGCAGAAGGCAATTTTTCAGTGGCTCCAACCTGTGTGAATTCCTGCAATTAACATATCACACTGCAGCTTCCTTCACTGAGAAGCTAGATACAGCATTCATGGAAAGTTCCACAGAGCATCCTCTATTACATACAAAGAATTGCTGTTGTCTTTTCTTAATTGAACAAGTATTGAGGAAATAGACCTATAAAAATGCTACATGATCATTCCCAAAGATTTAGGATGTAGTAACAGAATATTCTATCTATCATTACCTATTTTGTGCCCCACGCCCCCAATCTAAGACATATTACCTTCTATTGTTATTTCTGGAACACTTCCACACAACTTCTGTAGGTATGCCAGAACACAGTTTCAATTTTACTGTTATCAGTTATTTCAGTTACACCATAAATCCAGACTACCACCTGATGCCCATGGGGTGCTCCCAAAACCTTCAAAGTGATGTGATGAGGTATTCCCCATATATCACAAGTTGTGAGCAGGCCCAGGGTGCAGGGTTGCCAATAATGGAAAGCTTATGCCTCCTACCTCCCACATGCCACCAGTAGCTTGCTTTCAATTACCCATATTTTCCATGTGGGTTTAGGACTTGAAGAGAAGTTGCAGTGCTACGCCATGAGGGCCTGTGCTCCCAACACTGCTGAGGCAGTGGTTACTGGAAGTCTTAACCCTCTCCCCAAAACCTTTCCTCTTCTACTTCTTTGATAAAGTTCACTCTTGCACTAGTGTCAGTCAATTTATGTGTGTCTAACAGAGGTTCAGACATTGGCATTTATTATCTAGAGAATGTCTTTTGCTGGCAATATTACCAGAAAGACAACTGAAAGAAATGCATTCTGCATATTTCCTTAGGGGAATTTATCACTGGTAACAAAGTACTTCATATAATCAAGGCAAGGAGTTGAGCAAATACAGTCAGCGATTTCTCACATTCTTTCCCAGTATTTTTTTTTTGGTCAGTTTTATCTTTTCAGCAAAGCAGCTATGGAAAAATATTAAACTTTTTAGTTTTGTATTTTGAAGCACCTTTTCCCTTTGAAAAGTAATTATTAAATTTTGGTAACTGGAGCATTTTTAATGGACAAAGAGGTCAGTTTAATAGGAAAATTATTTTAATCAGCTGACTCATTTTCAATTTTTATAAAGGTATTGGAAAAATTCCATTTTTATTTTTCCCATTCCATACACTCCTAAAGAAATTCACACATGAAGCAAACATCAGTCCAACAAAAAATATTCCTAACTGCTTTTAATGGTACAGAGCAAGAATAACATGATGTTAGCAGAGTTTACCTATGCTTTATGTAAGAAACTCCTTTAAGTTTTAAAGGATAATGCCAAAGAATTAGCACACTCAAGACTAATCCCTATCCAACTGTATGCTTTCAAACAACGTAGCTAACATGCACTGAACTTGCTTCAAGATAGTCAGGAGGAGTAAAAAGAGTGTGATTGTCTCATTCGGGCTCAGTGTTTCTCCCTCTAGCAGCACTTTGACTTCTTGTGAAGGTTTTTTTTTTCTTTTGCTGTTGCTATTGCTTCCATGAGATGCAAACATTTAGCTAAATGCTAAATTCACTGTATTACAAAACACTCCATTAGCACAATTAGGGACACAGAACATGCTGTGATGTTTTATTGACTCTGGGAGGTTGTGATAAATCAGCTAGCTGCTATAAGATGAAGACATAAATAACTCCTGGGATATTTATATAAAAAGAGTACAGAACCTTTGTCCTATCTTAGAAGACCTTCTAATGGGTCTTTCATGTCTCCAGTCTAGAAGTTCTTGATCATGGGCTCCAGACAAACATCCCATTCTTAGGGAATGCAAAAGAAAAAGCTGAAGGTGGGCTGGAATGGAAGGAGCGCTTACACTCCCTGCACAAACTCAACAGAGAAAGTAGCAAAGATTTTTAGGCCTGTTAAATAACCTCCACCGGTCGGCTTTTACTTTTTTTTCTTCCCTTTAGTATTATACAGCTTCTTCAGCATTAACTCCTCCAAACTGCAGGCTGAAGTAAAGTTTGCTGCACTGGATATCTAGAGGAGTACCTGGTCTCAGAGCACAAGCACCCAGTGAATTCTTAGTGTCACATTAAGGTATTATAGAGAAGATTTTGCAGAGATATAGAAGGTAGTAGAATTTTTTTCTCTTACTAGCTGGAAAGTGTGGCAATCCATCAGCACAAATCCCAGTGGCAGCCAGTTACGTAAGAACATAGGGTTTGTCGTCCCTGTAAGTTGACTAAGCTCGTGCAACGGAGGTACTTAAGGCAGAGCAGCCTGTGTGGGAACACAGTGGGTGGGTGTGTCACATAACAGCCCTCACTCAAAGGACTTAGAGCACGAGCAGCTGATGAGTTGTTGTAGAGCAGGTTATTGCATTCTCATTATAGAGGTATATTTTTCAGACAGTACCAGCCTGCAACTGCCTTCTTACAGGGGCTCACTTCAACTTGCTGACATACTCCAGATCAATCTCACGCAAACAAGAGATTTTTGTGCGTTTACTGGTATCTTGCAAGGGACAAACCTTGAGGTTTTGATGAAATAAAAGTATTAAAGAAATTACCAAAAAAAAAAAAAAACCCAAAACCTTGAGGAACAGAAAGAGTCCTGCGAAGTAGCTAACAGTGAGGTGCAACTGGAATCAAACTATGCTAGGAGTATTCACCACTTTGCACAAGGTACCTGGTACCCTGCCAAGTGAATTTTAAAAGAGTAGACCAGCGTTTTGTCTGAGCTCAGTGGAACACTGCTGAGCCCATGGGGTCAAATATTGTAAGGCAATTATTTACACGGCATGGTCATAGTTTGCATGGACAAATCTAAATCCATGCAGCACTCTCTGTAGCAACCTCCTTGCTCTATATGCAAAACAAATGCACCTTTATCCAGTTCATTTCTGTACTTGCAGAAGGAATGCAGAGATGAAAATAAATGTGTAACAGCGTGTGCAGAGAGAACAGCTCCTTACACTTGTCATTCATAAACCTTCTGCAGAACTCCTGAAATGTTCCTCTGTAGCTCATGGTCCTTAGGGAGCGGTGAAACTGGTAATAAGACACCACCAGGTCTTTGGGGTTGCGAGCCATGTATATTACCTATGATGGGGAAGAAAAAAAAAAAAAAAAAAAAAAAAAAAAAAAAAAAAAAAATCATCTTACTGAAAGCTTCCCATCCGCCCGCAGTTCCCCAAAGCACTTAAGCAACTGCTGCTGAAATAGTTAAAAAAACATGATTTCATTTCATTTTTACCTTTGAATTGCCATTATGGAGGTCTGAAGGCAAAAACCGATATGGTAGGTGGCTTTTTATGAGGCGAGGAGATGTCAGTTCCTAAAACAAAGCAGACAAACATTTCATATTGTTTATCAATTTTTGGCATATCCTGAGCTGTCCTGAACTGTCACATTTGAAGCCTTTACTGTACTGAGTCACATTCATAAATTCAATTCTTAAATTAATAGGGGTCTGGGACTAGAAATTAGGTCAGATAGTTACATCTAGTTTTTAAATATCAAAAGGCTGGAAAATGTGTTGGGTTTTGTTGTTGTTGTCATTGTTTTTTCCTCCCCTTCTCTTTTCAAAGTACTTCCATTTGTAGGACATTCTCAAGAAGAGAGTGTCATAATTGAAGATTCTTAGTATGAAACTTTGTTCCCAGTGATGCTTCCACTAAAATTCCTTGAAAAATAGTAGAAGCTCCGAAAACCCTACCCCTAACTTCTTCACTTCAAAATTTTGCTCTTGCAATTTATTTTATCCTCAAAATTAGGCCCAGACAATCCAAAAGTTTGAGTGTATGAACATCTTTCAAACAGAGTATTTTTCTATAATTCGAGACAAAAATCATCTTACGACACACATCATCTTCTAGCAGTTAAAGCTGCATAAATTCATATTGGATCAAGTTGCTAGCACATAGTACAGATAATGTGTAATCTCAAACTAAACCTCTCACTATTGCCACTGCTTAATTACATAAAGGTAGCATGGAGGTCTCATCGGAGTAGGCGCCACAAAGATGAAAAAGAAAAGCAATCTCTGACCTCTAAATACTCTCAGCCTAAAGTAGGCTGATGCTGCACTTGTCATTGACCAGAAGCAGCTTAAATCTATCTGTTCCACCCTTAGCTAGCTCAAGTCAACAAGCACCCTAGCAGTTCTAGGAGGGAGCCCAGTATTTTGACTAATCATTCCAAGATATGCCTAGATCAGAAGTAATTACAGCACTGAAAAGATCATGCTTACATGCCATGCCACTAGTCTCCACGTGATTCTTAATACTGTGAAAGTAATTTCATGCAGAATATTCCAAACTCCTCAAAGTACACAGAGTCTGAAGATCCACAGATCCTGGATCTCTAAGCATTTAGATGTGTAAATCCAGAGTAGTGGGTCTACACAGACCGCTGTATTTGTAGTTCCTCTTTCGCAAATTCAGGGAAGGGATCAAAGCAAATTTGTTTCTGTTTACATAAGCATGGGAGGCCTGGAACTTTTATTCAGGAAACCCTTTGTCAAGATATTCAGGACATGGAGAAACATTTCCTAAAGCATTAAATAGAGTATAATAAAGCTTAATAAAAGCAATTTTAAAATAACCTAATAATACTCTGAATCATTCCAACAAACTGAGCAAGTTCAGTGATGAAACGGACAAGGACATAGGATGAAATGAAGTGATAAATATGGAATCAAGTAAAAAAAGATATACAAATGCCGAAAGACTTTATTTGCAATAAACTGTACCTTGATGATGTCCAGACCAGGCTGAGGGTACTCTAGCACTGGAAGTTGTTCATCTATATTCATTAGTCCAATCTCATCTGGATCAGCTCCCTGACTCACTAGATACACCACTTCCTGTAGCAAGCCTGTGCCTGCATAAACCAAACAATGAAAGAGAACAGATTGTATTACAGTTCTTATCTAAACAGAAGCATATGAAGGGAGATCTAGATATAGAAATAACCATAACTTTTCTCCTTAACAGTCTGCTGTGAACTAAGTTTGTAACTTCTGTTTTAATGTAGAATGTCTGCTCCCTTAGTTTTATTTTAAACACGTGAAGATTTTTCTTTCATGTAAAAGACCAGAGATTTTTCTTTGGTAGTAATTTAAAAACCTTTCTGTCTCCTAATAATTTTGCCTCTGAACTATAAAGCATTTTTAAAAAAATTTTCCACTGTGAACGTTAGCTAGGCAAATACTACTATTTCGATTTCAGAAATTAAAAAAAAAAAATGAGGCAGACTGAAATCATCCAAGTTCACAAAACGTATTAGCGGCTGTACTGGGAGACTGCCGGTGTCCTCTATTCTAAATTGTAGGCAATTCTACTGTTATGCAATGATTTGAGAGCCTATTTATACCTCCATGTTATGGACTTGATAAACCACTGAAAGCATCAATGCATAGCAAGTTAGTCATAAGCTTTAGAGGCCCCAATTACGTATCTCTTCAGTTCAAGTACATTTACAAAGCAACCATTAGATATTACAGCTGTAATGACTGCAACTTTGGAAAATTAATAGGTATTCTAAGTAGAAGCTTGAACAGGGAAACTATTTCAAATGACTTTACCTTCAGGCAGGTAGGAAACCCTCAAAACAGGCAAACAAAGGTTCAGAGGTATTTGATAGAGGCTTATGAAGGGAAAGGCACAGGCTTTGGTGAGATGGAGGAACAAAACGAGGAGAGACCAAAGTGTGCTAGCATGTAGAAGGGACCCCACAGTTTAGATGACAAGTCACACAGGCAGGGGATATCCTGGACACTGCAATAGATTGACCAGTTAGTTAAGAGTTGTGAGTGGTAAGGAAAATGAGACCAGGATTTATTCTCTCTCTTGTGTTGCCTAAAGGAACAACTAATTGTTCCAGAAATCTTTACAAAGCCTAAGCCCACCTCAGCATCCCATGACCTTAGAAAGATGAGCTGCAAACTCTGAGATCATGCCTTTCATTCTCATTTTAACTTGAAAATAACTTGTAACTTGCAAGCAACACCAGTTAATCCATGTTAACCAGCATGACTGTACACAGTAACAGACACATTTTGTACAAATTCTGTATGTTGTTCCAATAATAAGAAAACCAGTGTATCATTATTCAGATTTTTCTTTAATCTGAGCTAGGAAGAGTTAAAAAAAGATGGTGTACGTTAGAGGCTGGTTAGACTGAACACAGTCTGGATACAATATGAAAGAATACATGTCTCCAAGAATTGCTTTGGAGAGTAAGTACTTTCAGATTCCTTTGTTTCCTGACTGATTGGTGGGTAAATTAAAATGGCTTGGAAAAAAAAAGAAACTTTTACATTATCATCACCCACAAAGACAGCTGTCACAGACTTAACATACACTTGCCCCTAAGGCTGTTCACTCTGCATTTTTAAGGCCAAGCATATATTTTCTACATTAAAATTAACATACATATGGTACTTCAGTATCAGTCCTTGTGACTCTGAATGAGCACAACCCTTGTTTCTCATTAAATATTTATTCTGACAGGAGACACCCTGGTTTTCCATAATTTATTTCTCTATTACCAATTCCGCCTACAAAGAAAAATGCTATTATAGCAACGTTGTTCCATGAAAGGAAAAGGAGTAACTGCACGAGGATAAACAACACCATCAGGGCTTTCTATTTTTTTGTTACTCAGCTGCTCTCTAGGCAAAAAGAAGCAATCTCCATTGTGCCTCTGAATACAGAGGGGCCACAGAGTTGCAGCAGAACTATGCTGAAACTTAAGGAGAGCAGCACGTTCCCCACAAGCTCTCCACAAAGCAGGAGGTGGGGGCCAGGGAGCACAGACCCCATGGTGTTACCTAGTTCTGCTCAGACCTGTGGCCATGCGTTAGACTTGGTTTGATTGCTGGCAGATCCATGAAGCACTGCAGAGATAGGAAATGACATATTAACATAGGAGGCATGGGGAAGAATGGTTCTGATTCAGAAGGAAGTGGGCCTTTGGAAACTTAGAAGTTTTCATCTTCCATCAAAACCAGTGATTCATTGGAAGAGAAATGCTGGACACATGGCAGGTACTCTAGGCAGAAAATTAAAAATCTCCATCAAGTACAGGTTCTTTAAAACAGTGATTTAAATCTGTGAACCTCAGTCCTAATTATTAGCATGCACATACACAAATTACTGTAGTTATGTATGTAGTGCTGCACATATTCCAGCATCCTGTTCCAATTCATACAGAAAACAGTGTTTCTGCAATATCTCTTCTACAAAGGGGAGGACGGCAAGCCGACAGTTTAGACATCTGGCTTCTGGCCATCCAGCAGGTTAGAATTTCTCCTTCCTACACCTGCAGTAGGACCACTGATCCTAGTATTCACTTTTGTTACTCACTATATTAACCTGATTTTTTTCCACATTAACACTCAAGCTACTCTGCTTAGGATTTTCAGGGTCTTAATGCAAATGAAAGCTAGAGATTTAACTTTCAAGGGGACTGTGAGTGTTTAACTTGTCACCCTTAATCAGTTATCCTTTATTCCACACACATTCCCAAGCACCCCATATAAAAAATTATCATCAATCTCATCTCCTGTTTTAAAAACCCTAAACCACCACATACTTATTTGTTTAAAAAGAAAAAAAATAGCTACAAGCTTTTATATATATAATTAGATATATATAACCTCTTCACATCTCTATTAGAATTAAAACCAACTCAAATTAAATTACAGATATCAAAGCTGAATGTTCTTTTGGTTTAGAAATGATGGCTTAACCTAGCAACAGACAAATGGCAGCCCAAATTCCAGACCTAACTGCTAGGGCAAGATTTTCTCGCCCCTGGAAACACCAGCTGGCTGGAAAGCTAAACTAACTGGGGTACTGGACCAATGCATGTGATGAAAGGCCCAAGCCTAGACTGAGGGTAGAAGAATTTATTAAATTTACCACTGTGAGAGGTGAATGTCAGTCTTCTGCTGTAGCCCCTGATTCCCCATCTGCATATAGAACGTACAGAAATTGGTCATTTGAACCAACTGACTTAAACTGATGTTTGTGGAGATATGCAAGAACCATCTTATGGGTGGAAGCTAGAGTAAATTGCTGAAACTGAGATTTTCAAAGGAGATTTATAGCAATAACCTTCGATAATCCCAATCTATCACAAAACTTGGCCTGATCTAAATGTCACAGAAGGTTTTTTAGTAAAAGGAAAAATAATGATACTTGTTGGAGAGAAGAAAAAGATGAAGGAAGCCAAATGAAAAAAAAAAAAAGATGCAGAGGTTATCTTTATACTCCTTAGATTTCTGGCCTGGTTGTCAACAATGATTTATTGTTGCTTAAGGGTTACTCACTTTTGAAGTGAAATGAAAGGATTAAGTCACTAAGTAGAAAAGCTAGCATGCATGCATATAAAGCCAAGGTTTTTCTTGGAAACAATCAGTGGATCTTGGACATCTCTAGTATTTTCTATCATATTCTCCTTGTGTTGATGAACACATGTGCAGGTACCTGCATGCCTCACTTGGGATGGTACAGAAAGAGTAAACAGTCACAGGATTAATCTGTCACAGCCTTTGGGCATGAGGCACCAGGTGCAACATTTGTAAGTACCCAGCAATTTGACCTTTCCTTCGTCCAGCTGCAGCAAATACACATTTCATCCTGGAAGAAGACTGCTGGCCCTGCTATCTCCAAGGTCATATTGCCAAAACAGATGTGAAATTCATTTATGTTTATCCCATTCCAACTAAAATGGAGCCAGTCAGCGCACTGTACCTGAGAAATGCTCGTCCCTGACAAGCTCTTCTGTTATGTCAATACAACGCCTCAGGAGAAAACAGAGTATTCCAGTTTATCTGGAAAGAGATGGGATGGGAAACAGCTGTGATAAGCTACTGCCAGAATCTGCAGGAGAGCCTTTTAAATTATCAGTGAACCTGCACTTCTCCTCTGCATAACAGCATGTACAAAAGCAGCCCAGTCACAGCAGTCTGAAAGTGTGCTAGTTGGGCTGCATTGTCCTTCTCTGTGATGCCTAATCATGCACAGAAATCCGGACTCATTAAGAATCCTGTCACGCCTACAGCAGCCCCCATGATGACTGGAAACTCTTCATTCGTACCTCTCCTCATGGCCAATGCCTCAGCAACAACAGCAGTGTCCGTTCATGGCCATACTGCCTCTGCTTATCAGTAAGTGCAGCTGCTGCAGCCACAACCAGACAGCACAGCAAGACAGCAAAACTTCTGAACACCACAGCTACTCCTTTCCGCTTCCATGCATTAGATGTCTTCTGACATCAAGTCTCTGTAGGAGGGAGAAATATTCTGTAGTGCAGCTGTTCTCTGGCTCTTCTCACTACTTTCTCACTACTTTCTGGCTCTTCTCACTACTTTTTTCTTCTCACTGCACTGGCACACTCCCATGCAGCCACTGAACCTCACAGATTTCTTCAAAGTGAAATGGCAGACATAAAACCATAACATTTCCTGTGAAATTTTGCTTCCCTGCATGGTTTTTAATGTAGCTTATTGCAGTTTTCTCCACTCTGTACCAGCTAACATGGGACAAATTTGTAGCTCAAGGATGGAAAGGTATTTTGCATATTCCTTTTATTCACCTCTTGTTTGGAAACCACATGGAAAAATAAAATAAAGAAATACTAATGTTAGTATTAACAGTCTTCTGTACTCACAATTAGTTGCACTTTGTTTGATCTACCAAGTTTCAGCTAATACAATGCAACGGACCCATTATGACTTTTTTTTTTTTTTTAATAGCATTGGTAGATGTAAGTGCTCATTAAAAATGAGAGCTGCTGAAGCTGTCAAATTGGCCTACCAAGTGTAGTAAAGTGATTCCCCACACAGTTCTTCTAATTGCCTGCAAGCTCATTCTCCTTTCACCAATTTCAGTGTATATCTGCAGGTAAGTATGACAGATTCATCTTCACCCTACAACAGTGGAGGGAAAATTACATTTTTCCATTAGAAGAAAACAATTTCCAAACCATAAAATATCTCCTCTTGAGGTCCGTATGTTCAAGTTCTCCATCTTGGAATTCCAGCTGGCTCAAGAATAGGGTTTTTTATTAACAATTAAGGTTACAATAATAACATATACACCTTGATACCATACTTTCCAATTCTTCTGTTCCTAGATGAGACTCAGGATTCAGAAAAAAAAAGGATGAAATTGTGATGTTATATTGTGTTGTGGTTTTGACTGACCAATTAAATATGTATTAGAGGGCCCGATTTTCAGAAAGGACTGAATACTCATCCTCTCAGATCAATGCCCGTTTTACATGGCCTAAATGCCCCTGAGTTCAATAGTGACCTATCAAGGCACTCTGTGGAACATGAGTAAACTGAATCCAGATCTTCTGAGACTGATGGCAACAGTTTAAATAAGACTGGATTTAAGACAAATGTTAACTGCACAATTTCCAGTAACATTCAGTAAGCACAGTCTTGGATTTTTAGACTCATTAATCAGTTTATTTTTCCACTTGCGGCTACTCGCTTTTAAAACAAAATCAACAGGTTAAATTCTGCTTGTCTTTCACTAGACTTACATCAGAGAATGCAGACATGGGTCCATTAGGTCTGAGTTGTGTTTTGAATGTGTTTCACCAGAGGCTGTAAACAGCAAACTATGAAAGCTGTACTCAGGACTAAAATGTACTTTCTGTTTGGTAAAAAAAAAAAAGCTGTCACTGAACTGTTTACATACATGTATTATCCATAGTATTATAGCTACTATATATAATACAGTATCCTAAAGCACTGCTTTAATGAACTGGTTACAAAACAGTTATTTTTGGCTAATGCATTAGTACTATTTTTAAAAAATGGCCTGAGTCCTAATTCTCCCTTACATTAGCACACTAACTACTCAACAGAGGACAGGATGAAAAGTGTAGAATCGACCACAGTGCATCTCAGACCAGGCACTGACTACTGAGGCATCTCCACTTCCCTACAGCAAGGCAGGCGATGCAGTATGTTTCATGCCTAACACCAACAGAAGCAGCTTGGAGAAAAAGGCCTACTGACACTTTTGAGCACATTGGATCCTAATGCTGGAGCAACACTAGTAAATAAAACACACCAAGGCCTGTTCTCTGGGAGAACATGCAGGACAGCTGAACCCACATCCACAGATATCAATTTCCCAAAGCAAGGTAGCTTCATCCATAGCTTCCTGGGAAGTGTTTCTTTTCTATCCCTCTTAATAAGCTACAACATCCTCTCACACACTGCAGCAAGGACGAGGTAAGTACTATACTAACGGTCCTAGTAACTATGAGTCAGGTCCACAGACTGC
Organism: Tetrax tetrax; assembly: GCA_009806455.1. Taxonomy (NCBI): domain Eukaryota; kingdom Metazoa; phylum Chordata; class Aves; order Otidiformes; family Otididae; genus Tetrax; species Tetrax tetrax. Next base: position 14,214 of record WHYT01015027.1, read on the forward strand.
TCAAAATCTAGGGATTAAAAACAAGACAACACCAATTTGTTTTTATTTGCCTTCTGATTGATGAGTCATGATTTGTGTCTTCAAGCTTGTCTCCACATCCATGACTTCATCATATCTAGGCATCACAGATTTTGTTACAAGTCCATCACTGACAGGTGATACTGGTTGGTAACAGACATTTATTGGTATCAAAGGAAAAAGTGTTTTACTCTTCTCTTAAAGCTTAAGCCACATTGGTAAATATGTCCTTGTCTATGGATGCTCATCGTGTCTACAGCACCAATGGAGCAGTTTGTGTGAAGTTACTCCAATTAACTTAAAATTAAATCCACCAATTTAGCTTAAGGAGTTTCTATATTTGGCCTCCATTCACCTAGCAAATTTTGCCTGGGCCAAACCAGAATGCATTCATACAAAATGCTCTGTGGGTGGTCCTTTAAGAGAAGTGACAGAGCAGGCTAAGGACACTAACATCCTGCACTAGCACAGGTGCTTTTAAAAGAGGGTATCTACTGATACCCCTAGATTATTTCTCTTTCAGCTTCTACGTGCCAACCAAACATGCTCCCATGGTATAAGGGAGCACAACATCTATCATGCTAAAACAAAAGGAAAAAGTGTATAGTATAACATGTCAGAAACATGAAAATAACAGATAAGCCTGCTTGCTCCCTTACCAACTATCTGATAGAATGACATCCCTTTTCACTCTTCCTACACTTATTCAATGTTGATCCGGTATAAAGTCAACCCAGTACATTCAGTTGTTACCCTCTTTCCCCAGGCTTGTCCCTTTGCTGGACATCCTCATGACCCAATTCAGAGACACCATGCCTTTCATGACAATAGTGCAAGCACCTAGGATCATGCAGTCCTACCAAAGGCTTGGCCAACAGGACAGTAATTCACAGGGGAAGAGTACTTTTATTGGCTAATTTATGCTACAGGGCAGATTCTGTCTCAAATATCCGAAAATTATTTCGCAAACTTTGGCCATGTAAACTAACAATGACACCTCCTCACACTGACAGGCAAAAGGTGTATTAGCAAATTTTCAAGTCCCACCTCCCCTCTGTAGTATACATAAGAAGGTACATGCCCTGACCCCAATCTTACCTCAGTTGTATCCTGCCCTCCTGCTTACTCTGGTAGTCCTATTCACCCAACCTTTTAGAGCCTATCTCAAAAATATGCCTACATCACATCCTACATTATCCCAGCAGGAGCTCACTTAATCTCCAACAGAAATCTCCCCGCTGTGTATTAATTTCCCTCCATTTTCATAGAGGTGACGCAACACCATACCAAGGATATCAGTGCAGAAAATAACTTTGCTGTAATGACAAGTCATCGTTTTCAAAATCACTCTCAAGGATTTAGTTACGTTGAAGAGAAGTGCATAGTTACTCTTAGTGCCACTAATTTCTAGGACTTGTGTTCTCTTCTACAGTCATAATATAGTCTGTGGCTAAATGCAGCTTGTAGTGAGCTCTGCTGATTGAAACAGGATCAGAAAGCAGGAGACAATAGCGCATCCATATTGGAAACTTGTGTTGAGGTAGTTCCCATACCCTTTGCTGTGAACATGTTCCTCTCCCCATATGGTAAGTGTATTTCAGTGGATTTCTGTCACTACTCAAAATGCAATTCTAAGCCTCAGTTTCAACCTCTTCCAGGAAAATTGTTAGGCAAAACCTACCCAGACATTAATGTGTATTTGCATATACTAGCTAGTTAAATTGCAAGAAGACAGCAGACCAATAGTATCATGTGAAACCATTGCAGGTAAGAGCCATACATTAAAAAAAGCAGCACTTTTTTGTTTCAGAATTTCAAGAAACATTTTTTATCTGCTATGCATGAAACTGTGCAGCCTGTTTAGTCAGGTGTTGGCTGTCTAAGGTCAGAGAGTAAAGCATTTTGTCTCAAACAGAACCCTCCTCAAATTACAGCTGCCCTAAGCAAAACCATTCTTTGCAAGGTACCTATGCCCCCAACTCATATTTAGAACATAGTCATTCCCTGTCTGCTGAATTGCAGTTTTAGGCAAACTACAGACATTTCTATTGCTGCTCTTCAGAACTAGAAATGGAAATAGATCTAATTGGGAGTATAAAAAGAGGATCAGACAATCTATATCACCACAAGTTTTCTCAGTATTGCAGCAAAATCCTTGAAGAGAACACGCTATTTCTGATAGAAAGCACTAGTGATCCAATAGTAGCCCTGACATTGATCATTATTAATGAGCACTTCAGCTACATATGCATAAAGCAATCCAATTTTAGCAATGTCTGTAGCTGTTCTGTGCCACTTTGGCAACCATGATCAGCAGTAAACAGGCTTTTAATTGGATGGTTAACCTGGGTTTATGATTGCCTTGCATCACCTCACCTGTTTTACTCGTCTCATTTTGTTGGGATGAATTTATTACTCATGCAGTGAAGGGCTAATTCAGCACCATTGCCTATATCCCATATGGTGAGCTAATGTCATTATACATCACCTATAACTTGCAACCTTATAAGGAATGATGGCCTTCATATCCTGCACTGAACAGCAGGTGGGTAAAAGCATATGAAATCAGCTTGCAGTTTTAAATTACAGATGGATGTTGGCATTTAGTGACAAAAATCCCTCCTCAGGTGTTTCTCCAGTGCTCTTCCTTTTACTTTTTATCCTTTACTATATCAGCCACTACCTCAAGACTTAAGTAGATAAACATTCCCTACACACTTTTCAGTCCTGTGATATGCTTCCTTCCTGACACTCCTCAGTATCCCTTCACTCCCCTCATGGTGGCTTTCCATGGTGGCCCAATTTGGCTGAGATGTTATAATGATAGACTGTTTCCTCTGCCATGTTGTCTTGTCTGTGTGCTCACACAGCAAAACACTTCTCTTGCTTCTGAATCAGAAATACATTACAGGATTAACACCTCAGATAAATGGTTTATTTCTTTTGTAAGAGTTTATAAAAGACTTTGGTATACAGATTCATAATTATTTTATCTCTTGTGCCCCACTTTCCTAGATTCTCCAAGGTGTTACAGAAACTCTGAACAGGGTCAAAGTGACAGGATGCCAGGTGCTTCACGTTATTAATCCTCTTTTTACTGCTCCCTCCCACTGAGGGAAAAAACAAATTCCTACATACTAGCATTATTATGTCCTACATAAGCATAATACCTAGATGCTTAATTCAATTTCAGAGCCATAATTTGCTAGTTTCTCTACAAAAATGTAGATGGTAGGTGGCACCATTTGTCCAAGAGAATTTCTTGTTATTATACATGAAAAATTCTGATCAAGGAGAAATAGCTCCACATGCCTCCAGTGGAAAATGTAGATAATATGATTGTGTGACTTATCCAAGGTCACAGAATCTCTAGCCAAAATGTTCTATCACATGCTTAGTGTATCAAACCTTGCATCACTTTTAAAGTAGTACTGATGGGACAATACAGGGGGTAGTTCCTTCCCCTCAGCATAGGGTGTATGAATCTCTACTGTACCCAACAACAGAAAAGTCTCCGTTTAATAGAAGACTACACAATAAGAATGAAAAATTATGTGTGCTCAATCTAATTCTGTACAATGTTCAAGCATTTTGCTTCCTTTCATTAATATCTTCACTATGAAAGATGAACATTTAGATGAAATGAGAATGACTGGCTCTTCAAGTTTGACTGATTTACAGCATTTTCTAATTCTTTACTCTTTGAGGCCATTATAATCTAATCCAGTTAATAGTGATTTTACATATCCAGAATACATTTTTTACACAGAGTAAAAACCTCTCTTTTTTTTTTTCCCTAAGCTTGCTTTCAAAAAGCAAGTTGCTTGCGTTTTGCACAACTTCACAGCAGGGAAGCAATTCTGCTACATTTGCAAAACATCCAGCAAAACCTATTAGGTAACTGGAGAATTCTTCCTCTTCTGAATCATTTGTTCTGTCTCTAGTAACCTCTCTTCACCAGTTTGATAAAAGGCTTATGAGAGAAACACTACTAGCTAGATAACAAAAGTGAGTTTTCCTTAACAACAGATTTTTCTTCTCCACCTTTATTCCCTGTTTGAGGCACATAAGGACCTATTCAATTCTACTCCCACTGAAATCAAGTCAAATGCATCAGTGGCAAACTTAACATTCTCTTCAATTACTTATTATTTGATGGGTTTATTTATCCTTTTTTTACCTAGCAGAATTTAAGACTGAGTCAATATCAGGAGGTATTTTGAGCTATACGTAAATAAAACAAAATACAAACCCATTTCAAAAGAGCTTTCAAACCACAGGAACCCTGTGGCCCTAGCCTCCACAAACACTTGTCTACAGGTGTTACTTTCCGCACCTGAGTGATCCTCAATGGAGCAAGCTGAAGCAGCTGAGTATTTACTCTTCTAATTGGTAGAAGGAACATGACTTCAGTCACCAGGAGCATGAAATCAGATTCAAATATGGACCCTGTACATCAGTCCCTAAAAGGACAGCTCACAAAACATATCTCCGTCGCTCAATGCAGTTTGCTATTCCCTTCCTGTTTGTGTAAAAAATCCATTCTTTCTGGATAGTTGGTATGAGAACTGATGCATGTTCATATTGCATTAAAACAGAACAATAATTGAGCTTCATAAATTACATAAGATAGAGAAACCAAGTAACTGTGATGCTATTGTAAAAGAGAAAGTTAAATAACCACATTCTGATTATAAAGATATTAACTAACTTGTTCACACACATTCATGAAACTAACAGAGGTTTCATATTGTTCCATGTCACAGGGAAAAGCTTGTAAGTGTGCATAATATTGCCTCAAAAAACAGAGGTCAAAGGAAAAGAATGCCAAGTGTATTTTCTGTAAAAATCTCCTAATTTTTAAGCCAACTTCATGATTTCTTGAGGCATGCCTCTGGGCCAGTAACTTGCATTCATTCTTTAAATGAAAATGGATTAAGCTCAAGGCACCAAAATCCTGTAAAAAGAATAGGACTACAAATCCAGAGTAGCAGAATCTAGCTCTTTCGCAACTGCAGAACTGTTATCACAAAATAATACCAACAAAACTCCTGGGAGGAGTTCCGTAGGAGAACACTGGAAATTAAGGCAAGTCAACTAATTTAACACACAAACATGCACATGGATGCTCATGTTCCCCAAGGAGCCTTAGCTACAACGGCGTAAGGCCATCTCAGACTTACCATTACCAGGGTAAACCTCTGCAGTCCACCACAGCTGACACGCATCACTGTGTCTGACAGCTCCCAGCCTAGAAACTGTCACAGCTTGGGCACATCTTTGGGCAACCTTTCAGCCTGATTCTCCTCTCATTTAGGACTGCGCAAATCAGGACTGACTGTCAGCAGTGTTGGACCCATGGATATCTGGGTAGGTGGGAAGAACTGGATTCCTTGTGCTTAGGCTTATCCATCTGCCAAATCATGTAGACACTACTAGTACGTGTTAGCCAATTAGGAAGCAAGCCACAGCACCAAAAAAGTACAATTTACCAAGCCATAACTGGGGTATGCCTAGAGGCAGGTAACAGAGGACACAGGCACAGTGATTCCCTGACATAATACTCAATCGATGTAGCTCTGCGCAGACCTGTCACCTACTTACTGATTGCTATAGCAGGTAACTGCAGGTATGGTAGCTGGTGGGTTAGATGTCCATAGACTGCAGGATGCTCCTGCAAGCATAGGTCATGTGTAGCCATGTAATCTTAGTCAAGTGATAATACTCTTTATATTGCATAACAAAGGTAGTATTGTGCAGTACAATAAGGCTTAAAGAACCAAAACCAAACCTTGCTGGTAAATAAAACATCCCTGCCAAATAATTTTCAGTCTGAGGAAAATATGAAGTATAAGATTACACAAGACAAGCAAAGCAAGATTTCACACAAGGCATAGTCATTTGGTATATTTTCTTTATGGTGTATTTCTTAAATCAAGACGTTTTGTCAGTATGTTTTTTAAATGGTCCAACAGACAGCTAAGACTGATTGGAAGGTGTAGGGGAAGAAACAAGAAGCCAGAGATCAGAAATCCTTAAACCATTTTCATAAAGAAAAACTACATGTGTTTATGTCCCCAATGGTTCAAGCCTTCCTTTACCTGAAATATAATAACTTTTGAGTGCTGACTCTGATTCAAAGAATATTCTAGATGTTGATGAGCAGTCTATTAATTTTAGTGAAGAATCAAACAAGAAAAGTGGAGTTTATGTCTTACCCTCTGCATCTGGTTCACAGCCCAGCAGCTGTGATTATCACTGCCATAATGGTCAACAGATCAGACAACTGTTTCCCCATAAAAGCAAAAAACCCTGGGGCACAGTGTCCCTGGCACTAAAACATTAACAGGGATTGCAGTACAAGGGAAATGGGCCAAAGATTCCCACTTAAAAAAGGAAATAAGGAAGATCCAGGGAACTACAGACCGGTCAGTCTCACCCTTGTGCCTGGCAAGGTGATGGAGCAGATTCTCCTGGAAACCATGCTAAGACACATGAATTGCAAGGAGATGGTTGGTGACAGCCAACATGGCTTCACTAAAGGTAAATCGTGCCTGACCAATTTCGTGGCCTTCTATGACGGGGTGACAGCATCGGTGGACAAGGGACGACCAACTGACATTATCTACCTGGACTTGTGCAAAGCATTTGACACTGTACCTCATGACATCCTTCTCTCTAAACTAGAGGCATGGGTTTGACGGATGGACCACTCAGTGTATAAGGAATTGGCTGCACGGCCACACACAAAGAGCTGCGGTCAACAGCTTGATGTCCAAGTGGAGACCAGTGACGAGTGGTGTTCCTCAGGGGTTGGTACTGGGACTGGCACTGTTCAACATCTTTGTCAGTGACAGTAGGATTGAGCGCACCCTCAGCAAGTTCACTGACGACACCAAGCTGTTTGGGGCAGTTGACACTCCAGAGGGAAGAGATGCCATCCAGAGGGACCTTGATAGGCTGGAGAGCTGGGCCCGTGCCAGCCTCATGAAGTTCAACAAGGCCAAGTGCAAGGACCTGCACATGGGCTGGGGCAATCCCAGGCACAAATACAGGCTGGGTGGAGAATGGATTGACAGCAGCCCTGAGAAGGACTTGGGGGTACTTGTGGACAAGAAGCTCAACATGAGCCGGCTATGTACACTTGCAACCCAGAAAGCCAACTGCATCCTGGGCTGCATCCAAAGAAGCATGGCCAGCAGGTCAAGGGAGGGGATTCTGCCCCTCTACTCTGCGGAGACCTCATCTGGAGTGCTGCATCCAGCTCTGGAGCTCCCAACATAAGAAGCATGTGGACCTCTTGGGGCAAGTCCAGAGAAAGGCCAGGAGGATGATCAGAGGGCTGGAGCACCTCTCCTGGTGGACAGGCTGAGAGAGTTGGGGCTGTTCAGCCTGGAGAAGAGAAGGCATCAGGGAGACCTTATAGTGGTCTTCCAGTACCTAAAGTGGGCCTATAGGAAAGACAGGGAAAAGCTTTTTAGTAGGGTCTGTTGTGACAGGACAAGGGTAATGGCTTTAAAGTAGAAGGAGGCCGAGTTGGGCAGGACTCTGAGCAACCTGATCTGGTTGGAGATGTCCCTTCTCCTCGCAGGGATGTTGGACTAGATGACCTTTAAAGGTCCCTTCCAACCCAAACTATTCTGTGATTCTATAAGAATGCAGACAGAGCCCCTGACATGTGGCAGAGAAAAGGGAAGGACAGAGCCATGAACAGAGCTCCTCCAATCAGCCACAGGTGTCCCTGCAAAAGGAGGTGTTTGATTCCAGAGTGCTGGAAACAGAAGAGGTTAAAAAAGTGGCATGCATGGGGTGGGAGCAGCACGCAGAACAGGAGACATAAAACCCACAATGCATGCAATGCACTTTACCAACAGATTCATTGAGAAGCATGACCTTCTTCTGTACATACAGAATCTTTTACACAAATAAAGTTATGGACAACTCAGTTTAACTTTCCCAGTTGATTTCATACAACACTGGAGGTAAGTGTTAAAGAATTTGAAAGAGGAGAATTCAATGAATGTACACACAAGAAAACTATCCTTCAACTGATCTGCAAATTCACTGTTGGAACTTCATTAAGCCAAAGGCCTAGAGTTATCCATCATTTTCCCTTCAAGCTAATGGGTAGTTAAAAAAATCCAGTTCTCCAAGGAAAATTCAAAATAATATCTAAAAGACGACACCTCCAGGCAGGTAAAGTCCATATGGAGCTCTTGCTCTTCTGACCGGTTGTCTGGTGCTAAATGCAAGAATTCTGGACTTGAAGTGGATGTTTGCCCAACAACTGACATTTTCCCAAACAGAACTCCAGAAAATTATTTGGCAAAATAATCAACATGGGAGAGATAGCTTCATTATTAATGTAAATAGCTCACTTTCTCAAATTACCAATTTTGCAAAAGGCATTAATTTGTGGGCTTTGACCCAAGAATGCAAAATGCACCTTCATTCAGAACAGATACAAGATGGTATTAAGAGATATCTCACACCACTTATGAGTAAGGCAAATGGACAGATCATGTACAGTCAGTGGTTAGCAGCATAAGATACAGCAAAATACTACGTGAACCTGGACTCAATACTGTACTTTAGGGTCTGATTTAATTCCCCTGAAATCACTGACCTTAACAGACAGCTAATCTAGCTTTTGGCATGGTGACTGAGGGAGTACCATGGAAGAATTTACTTATTCATTAATTCTGTAGTTTAAGTTCATGGAGAAGAATTTTAGTTTTCAAGTAGGGTACAAAAAGCCCAAAATATGAAAGGGTTCAAGGAAAGCTGTGACAGAGGCACAGTGTTTCCTATGAACATTGCATGTGTATCTTATCTGTGAAGTAATCTATTGCTTGAGCCTCCAATTATTTAATGCCATAGAGAACAGTATTCTATTTTACATTGGCAGCTACTGTAAATCTCAGTGCATCCCATTCAGCCTCCCCATTCTATACTACAAAGTTACATGAAAGATGAAACTTGTAGTAGTAGCACACCTGATTTTAAATAATACATCATGATAAAAAGGTTTTCTGTAATTACAGTTCTACTACATACATATGCATAAGTCTATATCTACATTCACATATTTTATATGTCTAAGTCTCTGGGTTTTAGGCATAAGCTTCTCTAGTTCGGCAGCTCCCTAAAGCTCTTACCATTGATTGGACACAGGTGTTAAGAATAATTAAAGATATAAGGAGCATCATTATTTAGGCATCCATCAGTGGAAATCACTTTAAAGCAGATTCATTTTCCATTAGGCTTATTACATTATTCCCAGTAAGGCCACTGGTAAATTCCATTTTCTACCATTATTGGACCAGCTTTTTCCTGGGTCACTTCCAATTTACCAATACCTGTAACGATTTCCAAGCACTATCTCCATTTCACACGCTTAGAGCTGTATCACCTAGTCTTGCAGAGTATAGTGTCTTCAAAATGGCATACATACTACTTGATCAGGCCCTAGGATTCCTGAAGCAGGCCTGACCCTATAAGCACTTGTGTATTTTCTTTGCCAGATACAGTCAACAGCCACTGATGGAGCTTTCTGCTATTAGATTGTAGCATAGAGCTCTAACAGCTAGAAGCTCTGGCCTCTCAGACATCTAGCAGAAGGACTTGTTTGTGTGTTTTCCACCGTTTGAGCAGAGAGCTGGTGAAACAGTGAACAAAACTGACTTCCTTAAGAATAACAAAAAAGTTTTCCATTGAACTTATCTGACATTAGTGCATTTTCCTTTTCCTAAAATTCTGTTGTCAAAAATATTCTTGACATTTTGTTCAAATGTAATTTATTAATAGCAACTAGATAAGTGGTCCCAACCATGTTTTACCTTTAAAGATTACCAAAAAACGTATTTAACCTCAAATAAATATTATGTACTGAAATTTGTTTTTTAAGCATACATTTTTTACTACAGCAGCATTATGAAAATTCTTATTAGCTCCAGTAAACAGATGAAGTCTTGTCAATGCTACCAAGAGACACAAAGATGAAGTTGTAGTTAAGGTAATGCAGAGGAGCTTGGGGTTCTAGATTCAGTTTCTCGCTTTGGTGTAAACTTCCTGCATGACCTTGTCCAAATTAATGGGAAACATATTAGGGCAGCCTAATTTCTACTGACATGCCTGTCCCTAGTCAGCATACCCTTTGATAATTGATTCAGAAGCCCTAAATAAGGCACCGAGCTGCAAGCCGCATAGGATCAGCTGAGAAAACAAGTTCCAAGGGTGTCACTAGACTTCAGGCCACCTAAAGGTGGAGCTTGCAGACATTCTTGTCTAGAGCCTACTACCACAACAAGGACATCAGATTACTCCACACCTAAGTATTCTCTTTCCTGGCAAGTAAAATACTACAGCACCTATTTTGATCCCAAGGCTGTTCCCCCAGCTCCTCCACACAACACTGTACCTTCAGTTTTGGTGCCCCAGTTCTCAGTCTTCCTTTTCCTTCTTCCACAGTGACTATCAGTAAATCCTCTTGTAGTAAGCACTGCCTCTGTCTTTGTAAGTGGACGGTTCCCTGTCACTGACCTCAGCTGGGGTCTCAAGAGACCTAATATGATGTTGCTATACTCACAAAATAGCAAATTAAATACGATTATGCAAGCTGGCTTTCCACAGCTAAGTGCATAGCCAAAACTAAGCTACTGCCAGCTGACCTATTAGTTATATTGCGCCTGGCTGCTGGAAACAGGGGTTAGCTGAGGATATTTAACGATCCACCAATATAAAGATGGGGTGCTACACTAACCCAGGAACATTGTAAACCCACATATGCAAAAAAAAAGACTTAAGTAGTGTCCTTGCTGCATGCTATAAATCTTTAAGAAAACTGTTTAGAAGAACAATAAAGATGCAGCTGTCTGCTCCTAAACCTATCATTTTGGGGGTCATCCATCTACATACTATTCTTTACCTAATGTATGCCTCTATCAACTCCATCCAGTCTAACAGCAACACTAGTAACAAAATACCAAAAAAACGTGCAGACAAATATTTGGGACTGCTTCAGAAATGATAACAAAATAGATGCTGCATTGTAGAAAATGTGTATATATTTGAAGCTGCCCACCAAGAAAAAGAAAAATGTTAGCCATTCATACAACATACAATGGAGTAAGTCAAACCCATGATACTGAAACATAATTTTACAAGGGTATTTACAGAGCTAACATCTGTGGACTTTGAATTTTCTAGAAAGAGATCATCTTATTGCCAGGAGAAGTAGTCACTCAAAGAGTCTCTCCATCCCTGGTCACTTCTGGCTTTATCAAGTGGGTTAAAAAGCAACCATATTGTCTGCCTCTTTGCAGGCAGCATGTTATCCATGTTAATTCTGTTTAAATATTTTTGCTTGGAAACAGAGAGGATAAGAAATCAAGAAGCAAGATATTAAAAGCAGACACCCAAATGGTATAAAACAGCCAAAGGATGTGTTTACTGAATAAATGCACGCTTATACTGCTAACAGGCGATATTTCTGGTAATTCAGACAGTGCAGTGAGAATGTACTTTGAGCACATGTTCTCCCAAAACGATCTGGGCAGACGCCTCGGGAGCACAATACAGAGGTCTGCAGAGCAGACAGCAAAATTATTTCTCACATCAGAAATCTATAGGCATGCTATGTACATCCCGCTTTTCCACACGTACGCGGAGCGAGATCTCCCTTGCCTGGAGCAGCATCTTTATCCCCGAGTAGGTCAGCTGGCGGGCACCGGGACCATCTAGGCCAGGACCACCAGCACCAGGCGCTGGCCTGTATTTAAACTCGGTGGGTGCCCCCAAGGGCAGGGCGCTGCAAGCCCCACCCGTGCCCGGGACGAGCAGTTCCCTCTGCAACTCGGAGGTGCTCCAGCAGCCACCTTGCCTGAAGGGCAGCCCCTCTCCGCGCTCACGCGTGGGGTGGCAGGGAGCAGGCCTCGCCCCGAGGGCACGGCCCCGCCGCCGCGCACCCAACGCCGGGCCCGGGGTGGGGGGGGGGG
>WHYT01015027.1:26635-56641 GCA_009806455.1 Tetrax tetrax
GTTGGCGGAGCAGGAGACTCCCCGGCCGCCCAGCGCTGTTTTGCTTACTTGTCGCTTGCTTTAATAAACCAAATTTTGGAATTGGCCAGTCTCTGTCATTCAATTAGGCAGATAAACTATAACACTGCCCTCCCCTCGGACCCCCTCCTGTCCGGGCGGGCCGCCTCACGGACGCGGTCCCGCGGCCGCAGGGGCAGAGGACGGAGAGAGGACCGGCCTGCTCCGCTTTCGCCTCAGCCACCGATGCGGCAGCGGCCCAGGCGCTGTAGCAGTGCCAAGGCCTGGCCTGAAAGAGGGCAGATAGGGGGCTGGGGAAACGTGCAGAACCGGGGGATGAGGAGCAGCGGTCAGGTGCACCGAGGACTCTTCTTCACCCTTGCATTGAGATCAGGCATATATGGGGCTGGGGTAACAGAGTAAGGAAGGGGGCACGCACCTTTTGCAGCAGCACAGATCGTTTATACTTCACAGTGCTCAGGTTTAAACCCATACCTATTTTCACACAATAAGCTCTTCATCCTGGTTCCCTCTTCGCAACCTCTTGGATGCCAGCTCTCTATACCTGGTAGGGTAACAGCTTTCATTACAGCATGGGGCATTTTACAGGTGGGCTCAGGCCAGGCAGTTACCCAGCACATCCCCTGCCAATTCTGACTTGTCCCCTGGACTTCTCAGACTGGCATCAGAGCTGGCTCATTAACATGCTATTAACATAATAGGCAACCAACCCTATCCTAACAACGCCAGGGGCTGGTTAGTGAGGACACACCCCTATCTGTATTATAGCTGCTGTCTGTTCATCCTTCCTACTACATTAGCTCTAATCTCACTGCTTCCAGCAGCTCAGACAAGGCCTGGAGCAGAACTAAAACAGCACTCACAGGCTTACAAGCATGACAGCCCAGGTGCTAGCTGTTCAGGGTATTTAAGGCCTATTGGTGCCTGATGGGAAGGTATAAAAACTCTAGCCTCCCCTGAAATTTGTTTGTACTACAGAAATGAAGACTTTGGTATGAATGAAAGGTCAGCAGGAATTTGACAAAATTAAGACTTCTGTTAGTTCCAGAAAGGTCATGAAGAGTTTCAGTTTAATTTACTCTTATTAGCCTTATAGCAAGTTCTTTATTTTGTGTTTAATTATGTATGCTTCTGTAATGGTCCTAAAATATAATAGAAATTCTTTGAAAGCTTCAGATACAAAGTATCTGTAGCAGATGTGCATTTGAAAGAAATAAATATATAAAGAAGCAGTAATGTAAGGGAAGAGGGCACAATGACTTGGAAAATATGTCTTTAAGTACTAGAGAGTAAATTATAGCTAATTTCAATTTAGTTTACTGAATTGTGAAGAGCAAGCAGATGGAGGTTATGTGTTGTGTTAAACTGTCCCTTCTACAGGAGCAACCTCAGGAAAAGCAACAGTGCAAACAGCTGAGGATAGTAACAGTGTTCAGCTTTTATCCATCTACTAGTATGCATAAATCAACACTTTTACTGTAGTTCACTTACAGTTGTTCTTATAAGCTATAGACATTAAAGCTATGATTAAAGCAGGTAAGAAAAGTCTACAAAATCCTAACATTAGAAGTTAAGTTGTTATTTCCTTGAATGGTTTGCAGGAATATGTTAAGTTAAAAAAAAAAACAACAAAACCTTAGAGAGAAAAATTCATCCCACACTCAGTGGTTGACTAGCCCTAGAAGTGGACAATACAGCTTCAAGGCCCTGTGGTATTAAGTTTAGTTTTGAGCCTGCTTCTTCAAGACACTGAAATCAGAATTATCTGTTGACATCTAAAAGAACTTTTGCAATTTAAAAAAATTGATTTTTGATAAAAAGTGGGTTAACAAGAATAATAGGCAGCTAGTATTCTGTATTTTAAGATAATATTTTAAATCAGAAGCAACTGACATTCTGGCACAGGTGCCTGCTCTTTTCTTTCCTCTGCTATTTATTTCCTTCTTTTGTTTGCCTAACAAAAATAATTCAAAACTGCAATTTTCTATGGAAAATAGATTTGTGGGATTTCTAGCCAACCTTCAAGGCAAAATTTATGTATTAGTCTTTTCTGATTATTAAAAGCATTGAGCTGTACTACTAATAAATAACTTTAAAGTCCAACAAAACAGACAGATGAATTCTAGTCTCTATCACCATTTTTTAAATTTTAATTTAGCTGTTTTAATTCCTAACATAGTCCTCAGGCATGGATGTGGTCTTTGCTCAATACATCAAGTGGAGGGAGCCATATTGAAAACAGAAAAATTCTGCTTTTGTTTTCTCTTTAAGTTAATAGGAGTTGTACAAATGTATCTCAGGGTGGAAAATCAGCTTCTGTAGAGCAAAAAGCCAGACAGGCATTACCACAAGAGATGCAACAATAGCTGGAGCAATCTCTTTAGCAATGGATGCTTTCACCTACCTTATAATGTTTCAAATGGAAGGGCATTTGGAGCCCAATGTGGCTGAGAAAACCGGTGCCCTGGATTTCGAGCTGCACTTGGAAAGGTCATACTTGTGTTACAGGTACAGTAAATCTTAATGTAGGGATGTTGGACCTACAGTGTGCAAATTTCACAGCTGATTTGTGCATGTGGATATTAAGCATACAGGATTTACTGCACGCATGCAGCTCACTGGCCCAGTGCTTACTCAGATCTAACATATCTAAGACACATAAGAATTGCTGGGAATTGAAAGACAGCTGTACTACAAAATGCATGAAATCTGTTTAGGAATTCCCTGCAATAAAAAAGACTACCGTCAGTACGTTGTGCTCAGGGGTAGGGTATCATTCACAGAGTAGTCTACAACAAAAATGATGAAGCTGGTAGAACATCACTCAGTTACCAAAGGATATATGCAAACGACCTAAGGATGATCCAGTATTAGAGCTAAATAAAAATTAAATATGCTCTAACAGATGAACCACCCTGGGGTGTTTCACTTACCCTCAAACTGAAAAGGAGTTGCGGAGGGAATCAGCAAAATTGCTGATTACTGGTTACTTTGTAACCCGCAAAGTAATTTTTGGTAGATTTTTTTTTTTCTCTTTAAAAGAAGAATTTTAACAGCATCTTGATCTATCTGAATGTGTTCTCAGCCTTCTCTGAAACACTTAGACCATTCTGTACTGTAACTGATCCCAGATTGTATAGGTATTCAGTGTTCCCACGAACTAGCAGGAAGAAACATCGGTGAAGACTTTTGGATTCTCTCACAATGATGTAAACTGGGACCAACTTCACAGAAGTCGCTAGACTCCCCTTTGTATAAAACATGGGTAAGAAGAAAGTTGGGAAAAGAAGGTGATCTTAGAAAAAGAATGGAATGCTGACCTTAGGAAAATGTTGTCATTTTAAGATCTGCAAAAGCAGGATTTAACCCTGGAAATAGACTGTCTGTTCCTATGCTATTTTGGTAGCTCTGTATTTCTGTGGTCTGGCACTACAAGGAGCACTCCTATACCTCTGCATTCCTGAAGAGTCAGAAGGTGTCTCCTTGTCTTTGCTGTCAGATATGCCTACCTATTAGCTGAAGATACTGTAAAGAATGTCCCTGTTTTGAGATGTGTGCATACTGTTGCACACACAAAAATGGAGTTTCAGCTTTCAAAAGCTATCTGATGAAAAAAGATGTACACATGAACTTTCAGGAATGTTTCTTGCTGACTCAACCCAAATATGAGCCATAGCTGTGAGCTTTGAGCGCCTGATCCTAATACAGCATTTAATTCTTCTAGTGAATGTGGCTTAGGATCAAGCCATGTGAAGACTGAGGCAAAAAAAGTTATTGAGTACTTCAGCCTTCTCCATGTCCAGGTAACCAGGTCTCCCGTTTCCTTCAGAGAGGGCTCACATTCTCCCTAGTCTTCCTTTTATCCTTGACCTACCTAAAGAAGCTTTTCTTCTTGGCCTTGACATCCCTGGCCAGATTTAATTCTGTCAGGGCTTTAGCCTTCCTTCCCTGGCTGCTCAGACAACCTCTCTATAATCTTGCCATGTTACCTGTCCCTGCTTCCACCCTCTGTAAGGCTTCTTTTTTGTTTTTCAGTTGGTCCAGGAGCTCCGTGTTCATCCCTGCAGGCCTCCTGGCATTTTTGCCCAACTTCCTCTTTGTTGAGATGCATCGCTCCTGAGCTTGGAGGAGGTGGTCCTTGAATATCAACCAATTTTCCTGGGCCCCTCTTCCTTCCAGGGCTGTATCCCATGGCATTTTGCCCAGCAGATCCCTGAAGAGACCAAAGTCTGCTCTCCTGAAGTCCAGGGTAGAGAGCTTGCTGCACACCCTCCTTGCTGCCTAAGGATCTTGAACTCCACCATCTTATGGTCGCTGCAGCCAAGGCTGCTCTTGAACTCCACATTCCCCACCAGCCCCTCCTTGTTGGTGAGAACAAGGTCCAGCATAGCACCTCTTATCATTGGCCTCTTTGTCACTTGCAGGAGGAAGTTATCACCCATGCATTTCAGGAGCCTCCTGGATTGCTTATGCCCTGCTGTGTTTTCCCTCAAACAGATATTGAGGTGGCTGAAGTCCCACATGAGGACCAGGGCTTGTCACCATGAGGCTGCTCCTGTCTGTCTATAGAGGGCCTGATCTGCTTGGTCCTCCTGGCCAGGTGGCTTGTAGCAGACTCCCACTGTAATGTCACTTGTCCCTGCCCTCCCTTTAATCCTGACCCATAAGCTCTGTGTCAGTTCCTCATCCATCCCCAGGCAGAGCTCCATGCAGTCCAGCTGGTGGTAGACATAGAGGGTGACATCCCCTCTTCATCTGCCCTGCCTATCCTTCCTAAAGAGCCTATATCCCTCCATTCAATGCTCCAGTCATAGGAGCCATCTCACCATGTCTCTGTGATGCCAACAAGGTCATAGCCCTGCAGGCATGCACACATCTCTAACTCTTCCTGTTTGTTCCCCATGCTACCTGTGTTAGCATAGAGGCCCTTAAGCTGAGCCCCCAGCGAAGCCGACTTGCTGGCTGGAACAGCTGGAATTCTGGAATTCCCTTGAGCTGCACTTTAGGTGCCCTTGTGTTTACCTATGATCCTTCCCCAGGTTCTGGGCACCTGTTGGTGGCACTGGCGCCATACTGACAGAAGTGGGATGAATTGTAGTTCTCCTCCCCCAGCAATGTCAGTTTAAAGCCCTCTTAACCAAGGCAAGCCTTTGGCCAAAGATGCTCTTCCCCTTCTCTGTTAAGTGGACCCCAGCAGCCCCCAGTAGACCAGGCTTCTCAAATCCACCTCACAATGCTATCTGAAGATAAATCTCTTGCCTCTCATTACCCAAGCACAAGATTCAAGGTTTTCCTAGGAGGCAAGATTGATGCAAATCATTATTACTTTGATGTGACCGGATCTATATGGTCAGAATGCAAAGGTTTGTATTTCTTGCTGAAGTTTTCATAAATAATACTTGAAACGAGAGCCAGTCGCTCAGAGTCCAAGGCTGCAGAAGACCACTTAGCATTAAATTCAGTAGCATTGCAAATCAGTCAGTGTGCTAACTCTAAGGCAGGTCCTTACCATATAATATTTTTTCAAATTTACAGTGCTTCTAAAATTATACCCTACAGCATTTCACATTCAGCAGACTTGAATCATGAGTACCTGTAGTCATCATGTGTAGTCTTCATTCCTGGCACTACACTTCCCAGCAGGCTGTGTAAGGAGAGGCTTTCAGACGAGATGAGCTTGCCTTACCACCAGCAGAAGCAGTGCAAGGAAACATGCGGTCACTTTGCTGATGCATCATATACATTACGCACGAAATGAGGTGAGGAACACAAAAAAAAACCAAGTGAATAAAAATAATTGGCAAGCTGTGGTATCACTTCAAAGAAAAAATGCAAGAGGTACACCAATATTTTCCGTGAGTCAAAGCAAAGATCACATGAGAGGAAGATGAGCAGCGTGTAAGTCAGCACTGCAGATTAATGGTTTTTCCTTCCTGAAAGGTCAGAACTGCAGTTTTGTTAACCCCCACCACAAATTGTGCAATAATTCCACCAGACAAGACAGTGTGGGATACCTTGCATAACTTAGCTAGCCACACTGTAAGTATTTCTCCAGCGGGTTGTAGATGGCTTTAACCATCTGCACATTTCTATCTCCATTCCATCCTCCCACAGTTTTTAATCTGTAGCTATTTTTAACAGCAACCCTTATTTTAAAAGGGCTAATTTTTAATTGAGGGTAGTTTTTGTAGCATAACTGTTTATGGCTGGGACTGAGCCATAAGTAAAGAAAATCTCAAGCTTAATCTGCCCTAGGTTTCCTTGGAAATGTTCAAAATGTGGCCTTGTAGGCACAGTGCTGACACGGGACATAGAGCATCTGGATTCCATTGCAAACTCTTGCCACTTCCATAGGAAAGTTGGGTGAGTTACTTTGCCACCCTTCGCTTCAGTCACCCTTCATTTTAAAGGAGGACAGAGTGAGTTGATCATATTTATGTGTTCATGGGAGAAAGTACAATTCAGTATTGATATAGAACAATGCTATCAATTAATTATGCTTATTAATTATTAATCATGTTCATTATTTGCATAGTTAAAATTGAGAGATTTTAAGGATAACTTAAATGGTCTCATAAGATCAGGGCACTGAAGGCAAATGAACATTTTAAGGCAGTGATTAGTGTGACTTTCTCTGTATTCTTATAATAACTATTTGTTTTCAATGTGTTAGGAGAGGCAGACAACTGAGTGGCCTTTGAGTATGCTGGTTTCATTATCTCTGCATAATAAAGGTTGTGCAGCTCTCTCATATAAAACTGGTTTATTTTTGAGACACCTGATTTGAACATCTCAGTGATTCAGCTCCACAAAACCAAATCAGTTCTACAGGAGATTTTGTGATTGTGATGGTTGCAACACCATAGAAACTGAAGCCTAATAGGAGGTGAACTGGATGGTGGCTGCTTTAGTGCTATGGGCTGGCAGTTATTTTCCCTTCTAAATGCCTCTGAATTTTTCTATCTCAAAGCAACCTGCTGTAGAAATGGCATAAATACAATTGCCCCTGATGAGAAGCAGTGAGAAAATTTTCATTTCTGGTATGCTTCTAAAAGTATATTAATTTTTTTTAATCTAAACATGGGCATAGAGGTATGAGGATGGATAATCTTCAGGTCATGGGCCTTAAACCACTGAAGACCCTCTGAGTTCCTGAATGGATTTTGAAGCGCATGCTTTTGTATCAGTTTTCTGCTGTTCAAACAGCTGCAGAGTGTCACGTCCAGTTAACTGGCAGCATGTGTACATGGAAACTCAACTGTGAGCTGACTCTCCACAAGTCAGGCTGTGGTGTAGCCAGGTTTGTGTAGCGATGTAGGGAGGCTTCACTGCTTCCAGACAGCAGTTCAACCTTCTGTGTGCAGCTGAGCAACTGTGTGTGGATTTAAAGGCTTGGGATTGTATTGGACTAGGGACTCTGCGCTGTGCTTTGCAATGCCTGCCCTTCAGGCACTTTTGTAAAACCACTCAGATACCTGATCAGCATCTCCTAGCAATTACAGCTTTATAAATCCGGCCTCTGGGCTTGAAATTTGGAAAAAAAAAAAAAAATGTGTTAAAGGAAATTAGCTACTATAGCCGTGCAGTCATTTTCACAATGAGGATGTAGATAGCAATAAAAGTAAAGAAAGGATCTGGGCTTCTGAGGAGTCTCTAGAGCTGTTTTAATCATCAACAAGTGATTATCATGGTTCTAGACTACTTACCTCAGAAGGCAATAAATATGCCATCCCAGACAATCTCTTATGATATGATTTCAGAAAGGTACAGAACAGCAGTCTCTGCTACACATTCATTGCAAAAATTGCCTTGCATCAGCACAGAAAACTGGATATGCACAGCTGTGAGGCAGCTTTGTGCTTCATTTACTAATGAATTTCTGGGAGGAAAGTCCAGAAGGAAGGGATTAGAGAGTTTGAGGGGAAACCATTAAAAAAAAAAAAAAGATAAACCTATCTCTGCTGGGCAAGCTAGAATGCCAGGGAAGAGACAAGGAAGAGCAGAAGTGCTTACCAGATAGAGGTAGAAGGATCTGGATGCTGAAATGAATGTGCCAGGTTGCTTTCAAGAGTGGATGATAGCTTAGCACTGAGCCTGCTGCAGTCAGGACCATTAAAGGTCCCAGAAATATAAGACACAGAAATTGAGGGGAGTGGGACATGGAAGACCACACAAGGGGCCTAAAAGAAGGTAAGAGCAGGTTTATATAGTAATGTGATTCATGGTAAACTACTCTAGATGTTGACTAGCACTTAAGATGCAGACATTGAAGAATATATAACTTGAATTACATGAACCCCATCAGCATGAATGTGGCTATTCACATTCTTAAAATGACCATGCACATTAATAATTTATTGCATTGATGTGTCAATGATAAAGGTGTTACAATGTGCAAACTTTGAGTGGGAACTGACAGTAGTCATGTCATTAGTTACACAACTGATACAATGTTCTGTATGTTCATGCATGCTATCACATACATACACTCTTAACTAGTTATCTACTACTTCAGAACAGCTCTGAGTCAAGCTAACTATGATGATCAAGAAGATAGTTGCTGTTGATTTCAGTCCCAACAGGTCCTCTGTCAAGTTGTTCTACTTCATATTCTGACTGCATGTGAGCACATACCCATGACAGTTGTCAAGGTTAGACTCATTTTCAAAGGCATTCCCAGAGAATCTGGTGTTGTAAGCTATATCACCTGGGCCTCAAAACATACACCTCAGGAAGTGTGATGAGAAAACCTTTATCTGAGATACTAAGCAATGGGTTCACATGGTTTTCACAAATATGCCTGCTTCTTATTTTTAACTCCTGGGTCAATCCTGGGGTAAGGACTACCTTCATTCTATATGAGACCCTGAATAGCAACAAAATGTGTCTATCATGTAGACTGCCTGTTTGTAAGAACATAATTCTTACAGACTAGAATCAATGCAAAATCCTTCCTTCTCTTTGGTCAGCATCTTTGGAGCAGGTGGTGCCTGATACAGGTTACCTGTGAACTTGAGCTACAACAGTACTGCCATCCAACACTGTCCTCAGCTGAACATGTCTCACACGTTCTCAAGATAAAATAGGAACTACCGTGTGTGATTTATACAACTAGAGTGCCTCTATTCAATCTTCAGAGGAAGCTTTGGGGTTTTTTTATGTCTGAACCTGAAATTTTTCTCCTGAGCTGTTTCCTAGTCACTCATTTGATTCCTAGTATGTGATAAAGAATGAGGAATTTTAAGGGACTATTTCCTCTTCAGTAATTGTAGGCATCCTGGGATGACAGCCCCTATGGGGCAGATATCCTGGACACCTATCAGTGGCTGCTGTTGCAGCTACTCTGAGGGAAAGGGTCTGCTAGATTCTAGCAGAATACTCAGCAGTGGGAAAGCACAGTGGTTGGAAAGAACTTGAAAAACTGGAAAGAAGTGTGCTGACAGATGCCTTGAGAAGAATAGTTACTCAAAGCATCAAAATGTCATTCCTACAGTGCTCACTGTAGAGAGTACAAGTTGCAGGTATGGACCATGATCTTGCAGCTTGGTGAACACAGGGCAAAGTAAATCCCCCTCTCAATTATTCCAGACACTGATGCAGTAGCAGACATGCACTGCTGAAAGAGAGGGAGATACTTTCTCATACAAGTGTTTGAATAACATTTCTTATTACATAAGTGGACTGCAGAAAGAATAGCTGTTAGAACTTGAGAAATTGCAGCCTAGACTTTCCCCATGTTTTGCTAAGGCTTCTTGAGTGAGTGGCAGCAGTGCCACTGTGATATTCTTCAGGACGTCTTCTTTCTGATCCTGCTTGTTGCTCCTTGTGCAAAGTGCACTCCCTGAAGGCTTGCATGGCACAGGAAGGGAGAAGCCAAGCTCCTCCTCTATTCTTACCACAAAAACATCTGTTCAGCAGGGAACAGGAAGAGATGTGAGCAATGCCTGCAGCATTGCCTGCATGTCTTGCGTAATGCACAGGGAGAACAAACCTCAGGTACCCAAGAGTGACTATACAAAACTAACTGAACCTTCCCTGTGTGTAAGAAACCACGACTGGTTCTGTGAGAATAGCAGTATTAATTCATAGTGGCCTGATTGTACCCAGGTGTCTAATGGAGACCTATAAACCACATTGGTATATGCCGAGCTTCAAGGCCACTCTGCCCTGCAAGTTCTGAAGTGACAGGCAAATGGAAGAGCAAATATAGCACTTGCTGTATTTGGAAAGGACGCAGTTCGTCTTTCAGCTGCCAAATCCACATGTTGACTATTGCAAAGTTAAGAGATTTTTGGTTCCAGACCACCTCCAGCTCCATCCTGATCCTAATTCTTATATCTAGCAATATGGTTCTTCAGACAAACAGTGACAAGGACTATGGTACAGTGTCTGCTGGCATGTGGTGGTATCATGACGATTCTGGATGTATCATCAGCTGCATCATGAAAGCATCCGTGAATAGTTCAGATGTAATGTTTTCTTCTGCAAATGGCTGCAGTCGTCATCTGTGGGTGGACCTGTAATGAGGATAGAGGTCACAATCTTTCAAGACTATGTCATATGTTCAGGTGCAAGATGACTTATCTTAACCAGACTCATTAATTAGGCTGGCAAATAGCTCTGTATGTTTTTCTTACACTGTACATTATACCTTCAGTAGCAAGCCTACCTGTTTGCTAAATACAATTTGGAGCCTTTGGAATACAGTAACCTTGCTATTATTCCTAATTACCTTTATTATCATAGTTTAGGTACTGAGTGCTATGAAAGCATAGGTGCTGGGTTTAAAAAAAAGTCAACAAAGCCATAAGACTGCAATTTAAATTTTAATCCTGACTCTCTTCTCATGAGTTTCTATGGGACTGATCATATTAATTAGGGATGTAGGCTTAGGCTTAGTCTTTAAAAAGGGAAAGAATACTAATCAGAGGTACTCCAGGAGAGACAGTATTGTTCTGAGGTTTAAGCATGTGGATGGGAAATAGAAGTCTTAGTTTCTAATCCCAGTTTTTCTCTAATTTACTTGACGTCTCTTCTCAGGTTCTTAAACCTCTTTTTTTCTGTACTTATAAAATGTAGTGAATGTCTTTGACTTATTGTCTCGGAGTCTTTATGATGAATTTACTAAAGCCTCCTCCCTTATAGCAGCCTCTTCTGAGATAAATGTGAGAGTGTTTACCGCGTCCCGTGCTGTGTTCTTCCCACCACAAATCTTCAGCTACACAGCAGAGCAACAATGACTTTGCAAGACTATTAAAACTTATTCCTCTTATTTGTCTTCTGTTGCAAGCTCAGTAACTCTGCCACCAGGACATGTATGTGTGACCACCTAGTGACATGAACAGTACAAGTCCACTCGGGGAACGCCTGATGCCCACACATTTGGTATAGCTTGTGTAAGACAGAGAGAGGGCATCAGAGTATTAGGAGAAGTTAAGGCACAGGGGAGCTACTTTTATGACTTAGGAAAGCTAAGCAAAGACTCACTTTTAGTTGAGAGGCAGCTGCAATGAACACATAATTAAAATCTTCTGAGGGAATTATACAGGGGAAATGAAACTTGTATCAAGCACTGGCACAGAGAGGACAATTGCTAGGTAAAGAGGCTGTTAAAAAGAAGCTATTGCCCAATAAGTTCTGCATTGACAGGCTTGGGAGTTTCTGACCTACTACTGCAAGCTATTCTGGTTATGTCCAGTACCTTGTGTGGCTTGTGCAGGAAGCTATTCCAGGAGCAGAAGGCAAGGTGTCTGAGTTTGCCTCTGTTCAGATGCCACCTGAACCAACTACACGTGTGGTTTAGCCCTGGTAACCACACAGTTGCTCGCTCTCCCTCCTCCTTCCTAGTGGGATAAGGGAGAGAATTGGTAAGAAAGGAAAACTCGTGGGTTGAGATGAAGACAGTTTACTAGACTAGGACAGGAAAATTACAATAATAATAAAATATAGGGATACTAAAATATACAAAATGAATGATGCACAGTTTCTCACCACTTGACATCCCAATGACCAGTACAGCCCATACTGAGCAGTGATCATGGAAACAAAAATGAGCAGCAAGCAAAAGAGTGACAAAGATGCCACCCCTGGCCAACCCCAACTTATACACTGAGCATGATGTTTATGGCATGGAGTGCTCTCTTTGGCCAGCGTAGGTCAACTGTTCTGGCTATATCCCTCCCAGCTTCCTATAGCTGCACATTAGTGAAACCTGGAAAGCTGGACAATGTCCTTGGTCTCTTTAGCGACAACTCATAACATCAGTGTGTTTATCAACACTGAAACTACAGTGACTGATGCAACTTCAAATGGCTCTTTCCCTTTCAACAGGGTGGTTTCCAATGGGGGCTACAGCTGTGACTACCAGATGTCATCCCTCAACACTAGGGACATGTTGAGCACAAACTGCATTGCTTTTCATCTCTCTTCTGTCACAAGGATGAAGCAGTCTTAGATTTAAATATGGATTTAGATGGATTTTGGTTAAAAAAAAAAAGACACCTCATAGCCTAAGTAAATAAAATTTGCAAGGAGAAAGCAAATAAATAGAAGAAAGAATGGCACTTTAGCTGTAATCTGGAGTCTGTTTTCCTCCCCTGTCCTAGGTACTGCATGACCTAACCTTTGTAACTGTTGTTTAAACTATCCTTTAATTATACTGTTGCATTTGCAAAGGCCAGGCACATGTCAAATGGGACTGTTAGAAAATCTTTATGCAATCATTTAGCAAGAAATCCAGCCTGCCAGATTTTGAAAATCTGACCTGAAAGCGAGTATTCCTTCTTGCACAACAAACTACATCCATTTCTGGTTCTCTTGCACCTGGCTTTTCTCTCCCTTGATTTATATCAGCATTACATTCCATACTGTTGCATGCAAATGAAACTGGAAAAAATAATAAGGAAGATTTGGCTTAATAGCTCTGGCTTTGGAATTGAGAAAACAGACTGTGCATTCCCCGTGTATGTGCCTTTTAGCTACTGAGACTGTAAACTCTGTGTTAGGAGTAGGGCTGCATTAATCTGTGCTACACTTGCTTTCTAGATTACTGCTGTTGGCTTTGCAAAGAAAAAACTCTAGGATTAAGCAAAACAATAGTTACTGGAATACTTGTCATATATTTACTTGTAACTCCTATAACACTATTCACTTTTTGCTCTATATCAGCTAAACACTTAAGCACTATGTTTTTCCTCCTGTAAATATCTACTGATACATTGCCCATTAGATAATAACCAATCTCAGGTTTAAATGCAAAGCCTCAACCAAAAAAAAGTCCCATTTGTATATCTGATTCCTTCTGGTTTGCAAGAAGTGGGTGAGCAGTTAGGTCCTAGATCTGCTTTTTGTTCCTTTTCTGTAAAGGAAGGTAAAAGGGTTAGAATGAAAAAAAACAGGAGTTATAGTTTCTACACCTGATGTTGCACTAATAATAATGAATACAGAGGTAACATTCTGTGGTCCTTTGAATCTGCTGTTACATAGAGAAATCAAACTCCTGAAATACAGAAAATTAACTAAAAGTCAAACAACATTCAGAGATTTTATCTGGATCTTGCAAGCTACAGCAAGGATTTTCTTTTAATTACTATGTAGATTGTACTTGCAGATTCATATACGCTTGAGATGTATGCCTCAAAAATTGATGAAAATGACATTACTGCAATGCAATGTTCTCTTCTGCTCTGTAATATCTTTTCTGATATTTATTTAGAAAACAGTGGTCATTCAGTTATCTCTTGGTGTTTTTAAAGGTAATGTCGGGATCTGAGGAATTAGTCACTTAGCTGCAACTGGGAGATCACAATGCAATCTGGGGACAACTTTTTTCCACATTTTCTCTAGAAGTTTCTTAGACAGCTGAGTTGGAAGTATGCACACTTTCTTCAGAGCTAGGAAGCAGTGTGTTATGGCTTCAGTCAGGAGACCTGGTATATTTTTAGGACAGCTGTGGTCTTGTTTGATTTCTCAGGAAGGGAAAAGGAATAATGGTGTTGGTTTAAGCAGAAGACTGGGACTGAAGTTCCAGATTAAGTTCCACTTAAGCTAGCAATAGATAACAAGGACGGAAATGGACGCATCCCCTCAGTAGGGAACGTCATAGCCAGCTCACAAGATTACGAATTGTAGGAATGTGGGTTTTTATCACTATTGGTTGCATTTTGAAAGGCTTTTTGAGATCTTAGGCTGAGAGTTGACTGAGGTCTTTACAACTCAGGATGAAAGTGCTTGTGAACAGTTTAAGATATGTACTGGGCAATCTGTGTACAACAGGCGTCCATCTGACATTGAACTTTTTATACTTCTAGGATTCATCAGTGAGTGATTAACAGCTGGACAGCCAAGAGCTTCTAGCTGGACCTTCCCATCAAACTATGGAAAAAAAAAACATTTCCCACATGCTCTTTCTGTTGGACATTGAATGTAGATTATATGAAATTGTGTTTTACAAAGTGACTGGTAAATTTGGACTTGTCTAAAGACCCTTTCAAACTAGCTACATCCCTACCCCACTGATTTAGAAACTGAAGAGTGGTTTGTCTCTACATGGTCCTTGAAAGAATTATAGAATTATAATTAATCTCAATTGACTCATCAGTGAGACCTACATGAAAATATTTTTAGCTGTAGACTCAATAAACCTCTTAATGCCTCTTTAAGAAGGCATTCATTACAAGTTGCTTTTTTTTCCCCTAGATTTTTACTTTTCTATGGGGGTGACAGCCCTTGGAGTCAAGGGCTGGCTTTCACAGCTTACCTATTGCTAATAGATATTTTCTATAAAGATAATAGGTGGCTTGCACCTGACAACAGGAGAAAGCCCTGTGTTTATCAGTGTTTTCACTTTGAAAAGCTTTTTGTCTAGATTAATGGAGACAGAGCTGCAGTGCATGCTGGAGGAAGACTGGAGTGCCTGCCTGGTGTTAGGTGAACAGAGCAAGGAGTCTGCTGCCTACAAAGGCTAAAAGGTAACGGAAGAGGGCAAGGAAGAGGGGCATTCAAGGACAGGCAGAAGCACAAGTGGTAGCAGTCCTAATGCCAGGACAATGGTAGTCCTAGTAATGTAAACCCAGCTGGTGTCATCTTGTCTCCTAGCAGTTGTTGTGATGAGTCACCAAAAAGAGCAGCTGATGACTCCTGAGCAGGTGCTGCAGCTTGTACAGCTACCTGGAGTCATGAGGAGTCACCCTGCTTTGCTGCAACAGGCTTCCTAAGCCTGGAGGGCAGAGCCAAGTGTCTACAAAACATTGCACCCAAGACTGATGTGTTTGTTTCCAGTCTGCCCTTCTTTCTTTGTCTTTCTCTCTGACCTTCACCCTGTCTAGCTAGCGTCCTTGCTCCCTACAAGTACTGCTAAGCCTTAACTCTCTGACTTTAGAGCACACAGCTGTCAAGTACCTCTTTAAGAAATAATCTCTCATCATGTCTGGATAACAACTAGAAAGGGGAACCTTTACTTCAGTTGTTCTGTTCTATATTGTTAATTGTAATGTTGCTAAACATACCTCAACCTTAGTAACTTTGTGAAATGCAACCATTAAATGGATGCCTATAGAGCTCTGGATATGGAAACACTTGCTGTAGGCTATGGTGAGGTCTCCTATACGCTGGTCTATGGCAAAGATGGTGGTCAGAGATTTGCCAAAATTGAATAAACAGCCCCGTAACAGCCAATGGGCATGGACTGAGACAAGTTGCATTCACTTTGTGGCAGCTAATAATGAGTGAATCTTGGTATTTCGAGAGACTGCACCTTGCTGTTTGAGGCCAGGGTTTCCATGGCCCCACAGAGAACAGCATTCTCTTGGTACTCATAAAAAGGCTGAAAAATGTAAGCAGGCAGAATGTAAGCAGTTAGAAAGTGTGTTTATAAGCATATATGCGTCTATGTAGTTAAAGCATTTATGTTAGCAGTTTGTGATCAAATAACACTTCAGTTTATAAACCTAACACATAACATTTTATTTCAGTGCTTATGCTGTTAGTTGTTCTGAAGATATATATATTCTTTTTCATAGTACAATGCAATTAGGCAAATCCACATGGAAGTCTTCTCTGGGTAGAGAGACATCAAAATATGTGCCTTAAATTAAGCCAGAAAAACAGCCTATCCTGATGATACACTGAAAGTTCCTGTGCATAAAGCATGATTATCTAGCTGAACTTTGAAATATCTCCATGAATTCATGCTAAGTTTCTAGTTCTGCTTGGCCAATTTAATGCAAGATAAAGATTAAAGCTACCATTGCATTTTGGTTTTGTTTTCAGAATATGCAGAACTTGTGCTTATGTTGATCTTGGCAACAAATAAGATTAAAAGAGGTCATAGAAAGATAAGATTGCTTATCCCAACTACCTGTACTCTTACTTCCTCCTAGTCTACCAGTTAATCTTCATTTGTACTGCTGTGTGCCTGCGGGGAAAAAAAGCAATGATGTTTCTTCTGAGCTACTCTAGAATTACCTCTCCCCTTCCATGGAGCATTCAGAAATAATGGAACACTTTTGCTGTGATAGGAAAAAAAAACATTTGTGTTCAGAGAAACAAAAAAAAAGTAAGAGCTTGCTATGGAGAGTAAATCCTTTGCCTGGAATGTGCTGGAGTTTTTATGAGCTTCCTGTGACCTTGCTGTATTTCCTGGGAATAAGCACTATTAGCCTCATCTCTTGTGCAGTGAGATACATATTGCCCCATTTCAGAGGTGGCAAAGAAGGGGTTGATCTGCTAGCTAGGAGGACTGTGGCATCTTACTCCGAACATCATCTTTTGCTGAAATGAGGAGAACAGTTCAGCTAGATGTAAAGGCTTTGGGACTGTGCTTGGCCTAGGTGTGTGTGCATACACACTCCTATTTTTGGATTAATATAATTCATTCGACATGACAAGTCAGGGCCAGATCTATCACTGTGGGTAAAGTTGAAGTTAAGAGTGTCTCTGAATGTAGCAGCTGGGAATTAAGATCAGAGTCTGGCCGTTTCACAACATAACTGACATATCACTCCACAGCCAAATTCCCTACAGCAAGCCAACATTTGGCAGCTGGGAAAGAAGGAGGAGGAGTGCTGAGTATGGGGTGATGGTGTGACACAGTGGCCTAGATTAGTAAATTAGAATGGATTAGTGAGGGGAAGGGGAGAAAGGGATTTTGTGCCTTCCCAGTACATGGACAAGAACTTAAGGCACGAGAAAGTGACAATTACTGTTTTGTACACAACTTAAGGGTGTAAAAAATTTAAACAGTGTGGTCCACTGCAGCATTTCTCAGAAGGCACACATGCAGGCATCAGGGGGTATCTCTATGTGCCTGGGGTAAATAGAGAGCAGATTTGGGGGTGGGAGGGAGAGGACAGACCAAAAGTTCCTACGCTTTTATCACTTTTGTCACAGCAGAGACAGAAACTTGCAAAAGACTTCTGAAAGAACTGAAGGCAGATACAACAGCAGCCTGGTTTCCATGGCATGTTTTTTTGGGGGGGAATGGCAGAGGGCAGAGGAGGTGAAGGCCAGTCTCTTCCTATGCCAGGGTCAGCTGATTGACACATTAACCAGCCTTGGCTGGCACTGCCCTGTGCCGTCTCCCTCACACTCCCAAGAGAGGGAAGCAGAGGCTGCCCACAAGTCACAAGATGAGATGACTATAAACGTGCCTCAGCACCCACGGCCTCGCTGCACTGACCCCCGTGTTAAGGTGAAGCTACGCTACTGACAGAGCCAATCCACCAGCCGGCTCCTGCCAAGAAGGGAAAGCCTGGCCCTGGTACTTGTGTAGCTGCTCCTTGCTAAGCCAATTCAGCTTTCTAACGCAGCAAACTATTCCCTTCTGTCTTTCTGAATTTAGCTAATTGAATTGGCTAAGCCTAGAACCAGAGAAGTGGCAGGAGAAGGAAAGGAAGATGGGGAGCATGCAAACATGGCAGTACAGAAATCAGGAGTGGGACAAGGGTCTAAGGGATGAAATATGGAAGTATCAAGGAAGTGGAGAGTCCTTGATCTTACAGTAGAACAGAGCTAGGAAAGATATCAGTACTCCTGATCCCACCATAAGCTGCATAATTACTTATTTCAGAAATACGTAAGGATAAAACGGTGAGAAAGGTCCCAGAGCACAGGGTGTCTCTCTACATGAGGGGTTTGCGCAAATCTGACTGAGAAAATGGACAAAGTGAACATCAAAGAGGAGTATTGTTTAGACCTTTGTGATTTAAAGTTTGGCTAAAGGATGAATAAATGCAAATAAAATTTTATATTAGTTCCAATAAATTACAGACAAAGAACATAGAACAGGTTTTTTTTTTCTTCAGAAAACTCAACCTCATGGAAATAATTTCACAAGAATGTGACAGTTCCAGCAATTTTCAATGAGAAAAGAACAAAATAATTCCTTCTTATATTTAATATTATTAATGAATTCACTTCCAGTAAGGTAAAATATTTCATTTAAACTCATTTGGGTTTAGCTCTATATTAATATTAATTTTATTGATATATTTTAACATTACCAAAATGACTTATTCAAAGGAAACATTTTAATTTTCAAACTGAAATATTTTCAAATAACCATTTATTTTCTTTTTTGTAGCAAAAGAAAAGTAATCTGTGTTTAAATTCTAAATCAGAATGCAATCATAGTTGAAAATACTAGACTTTCTCAAAGGAAGGAAGCTGTAAAATAATTAAAAATGGAGTGCAAAATGGCTATGAGAATATATATTAATTATTTTCTCAGTTTTCATCTTCCATTTTGATGATAAAATAATATGATTTATCAAGTATAAATATCAGGTCAAGAGGAAAAACATGCTAGGGAAAGGTTCATATCAAACTGTAGCAAATAATTAAATGAAGATCAGATGCTACGGTGAAACAAAAATTTAGCAGAGCATCAGCATGGTGAATGAACTGACAGTGCTTGTTTGGGAAATCTGCATCAGTCTTAAAAGAACTAGGCGAAACTCTTTTTATGAATCTACTTCTCTAATGATAAATTCTGAGCATACATGCTTATCAAAGTAAAATCTGTATTATAAAATGCTCGTTGCTATGGGCTAAATTCATTTAACATTACACAATGAGCCCTGCACTATGAATTTGACTGAAATGATTGACTTAGAAGTAGAAAAACAGTCAATGTACAATGAGAATGTGCATGCAATTTTTTTTCTTGAGAAACAACAACAAAAAATCTGTAGCAGTCAGCACTGACCTATAAAAATAACTCTAAAATGAACTCACTCTACATACAAAGTCAAATTCCTGGATGAGCTCTGTGAGTTAGTTTCAGAACGAGTTCTACCAGGGAAATCTTGTGATGGGCTGCAGTTTAGACAACTGGGGTCACCAGAGTGTTTTAAATGAGGCTTCAATATCTTCCTGTGGAGGCTGACAGAAGTTTCTCTAATGATGCAAACTATCATGCTACTGTTGCTTATGTGAATTTTCTTTAGCTGAAGAAGTAAACCCTAATTACATTTTAAATACAAATATTGATGGCTAGAGGGGCGGGTGTGGAATTCCGTCTTTCAGTTGTCATCTAATATGTTCTCAAATCCCTCATTAATTTCTTTTGCTGAGTTGCTTGTAAGATTGTTGCACAATATTGAGAGAAGTGGTAAGTCCTGAAAAATGCTTACTTTGCAAAGACATGGTTGTTTAAATATTCATTCACCACCACATCCTACATTTTTGTTGTGTGAAACCCAAGCCTTAATTCTCTGAAGCCTTATGCCCATGCTTAAAGGATATACACCAGGGCCTCTAGTCAAAGGAAAGACTTTCACTGACCTCACTTATCACTGGAAGATTGGAGTATGAGTTTGTGTACTATGAGAAATTCCTTTTCATACAAGTGTTTCAAAATTGGTAATAAGTTGCACTGGTCTGAGCGCACTAATTATCGACTGGTGACACCGGGCTTCTCAGCATTGTACATGTAGAAGATAACTGATGTGACTGCATATATGTACTTGACTTCTGCTCTCACAGTCTGCCCTACCCTTGTTCCTTCTCTTTGCTGTTTCCTTCAAGGGAAGATGGAGCGAGAGCCCCCTTCTCCTCTTCTCTGGACATGTTTTAGTGGGAGAAGAGAACGGCAGTAGTCCTCATGCTGTCATCCACCACCCATGTTTGCTCAGGATCACAGCTCCCTCCTTACCTCAAACCACACCACAACTACACACAACCTCTCTTCTAGTTATCCCTGCTCCTCAATTGAAGTTCAGGTAGTCATACCACATAGGTGGCCTATCACCTTTCAGTTAATCACTGCTGTCCTATTTATGGGTTTAGAATGCTTTGTCTCTCTGGTACAAATTTTGCACTATTTTTCTGACTAAAAAGCATCACTGAAGTAAGGGGATCCTTCAAAGTAAAGGCGTTATTCAAGCACAGCAATTTACTGATTTCTAAAACTAAATGCAAATTCACCAGCAGGTTTGAAGTGTGAATACAATGATTTGCAGCAACTGAAGATCTGGACCTGGCATTTATTTTTAAATCCTAATAACAATGGATAGGGAATTCTTGATTTATAATGGCATTTAAACAACTGGTGACACTGGAAGTCTAAAGAAATATTCTTGCTGACTGTGAACTTCTGTAGGATTGCTGGTTAAGTTGGGAGCTTAACAGGCTCTCATTTTTGCTGTAGAGATCATTTGCCTACTAAACAACTAAACAATCATATCTAGTGCCATCTAAATGAAAATGAAATGGTAATTAGACCAACCAAAAGGAATTATATATTGTTATATTCACCATTCCTGCAGCTCCCTTGAAATACTTGATCCCCTGGGATAAAATTCACAACCTGGCATTAAGGCTGTGCCTAAATTTTCTATGAGAAATTGAGAAGGATGGTCATTTCTTTGAAATGGGATTCATGTCAGCTAGGACCTTGCACAGTTAGCTGCCTGAAATAACTAACAGAAGGATAATGAGGACAGATGTTTACTTTAAGCTAATGACGGATGCATAGCTTAGATGCCTTCCTCACTGACCATAAATAACATCCTTCCTCTATAAATAAAAAGAAAAGCTCTCTATTCCTGTTCAAGCAGAGCTATAGCATGAAGAGCCTTCCCCAAGCCTTCCTCCTAGCACTATAATTCAATGTTTAAAACAGGCTGAGGAAGGTTGTTTAGGACATCTCCTGTAACACAGCTGGT
Organism: Tetrax tetrax; assembly: GCA_009806455.1. NCBI lineage: Eukaryota > Metazoa > Chordata > Aves > Otidiformes > Otididae > Tetrax > Tetrax tetrax. The sequence goes on from WHYT01015027.1 coordinate 47,818, forward strand.
TAGCCTCTAGATGAAGCTGTTGCCAGCTCTGGTTTCAGACTCTTCTCTAGTTACGTTCTTAAAACTCGCTTCAAACTTCCAGCTCTACAAAAGAGTCCTCAGAGACCTTTTGGGAAAAGGCAGACTCCTTAAATTGTCTCTTCGTTTTCCTCCCCATTTTTAGGAATCCTAGAGGCTACAGAATTAACGTAGTGTGACTGGCCACAATGGGCACCGTCTGGTTTTCCAACTTCTTCAGAACACAGAGATAACTTCCATTAAGTCCCCCAAATCTCCAATATAGCTGATCTGAACAGAAATATCCCCAAACACTGTAGCATACAGTGTACATCACCCTCATCTAGGCTGCCTCCCTTCCCACCCCTGGTCTCTCAGCTCCCCTCACCCTCTGTTACATGTCAGTGAATGCCTTTCCCAGAGTCACCTGGCTTACATAAAGCACAAGGAAGCTTGTTCATGGCGAGGCCACGGGTGGTTAGCTGTTCAGCAGCAGAACTGTTTAAGTTGAGAAACACCCCAGAGGAGAAGTAGTTATTTCCTGGCAGTGTAGTTCCTTCTGTGGTCCACTGTGCACGCAAAGGGTGGCAGAGGGCAGGCAGTGACTGCTCAGATGGGTTTTGTTGCCCAAAAGCTCACTAGGAATTTTTTGTTTTGAAAGACAAACTGCATGAACTGCTTTGGGCAATTTTCTGTTGCACTTGTGAAGTTCCTGTAGTGGTAGCATTACGCGGTTCTGTCATCCAGCCTGTGATTTAGTTTAGCTATCTGCAAGGTGCAACTGTTTGGTATCATTTTCTTCCCTTCTCCAACTGAAAGAAAAGAATCCAAGAATTTTAAATATCTGATATTTAAAGAATCGAGGGATCCAGGACTACTATAACAAAGGCCTATATTTAGGCACAGTGCATATGTTTATATCCCGTGCATGCGCTCTGCTGACAGCATCTTCACCTATGTTCAGCTCCATAATCCCCTTTCTAGAATTCCTTACCACATTTTCAAATGTTAAGAAGGGGCTAATGCATGCTAAGCAGCTTACTGGTTACTATTTACACAAGCAATAATTCCCTGTTATTACAAATGTTAGTTCCACACTGTTCTCCCCGTTTCCACCTCTTAGGGCTGCTGCATGAAGGACTAGCTGTTTCTGTGTCCACAGTTTCTTTGCAGAATGGGAGCCTCTGCAAGCAGGTGAACATAAAATAATCTTCATGTGTATTTCCTGGCTGATGGATCCTTGTTCTGCAGATTCAAAATGCATTGTATCTCTTGGGAAATGTTCTGCCACAGAAATTGTTCCTTATATATATATCTATGTCTAGGATAATTCCCTAAATATTATTGGTCTTAAACTTGGGAAGAGAAATATCTAGTCTTTAGAGCAATAACAGGTTTGAAGTCTTTTTCTTAGGTCAAGACCAGGGAGGAGGCTTTGCTGAGAATCTGTCTCAGCAGCTGTTGTATGGTGCTAATTATGAGGTCTTTCTGTGACAAGATATCAGGTCTTTAAGAGGCAACATTATTTGCAACCCAGCAGTAACCAGATATAGTAATATCCATAATTGTAATAAAAAATAATATAGATTATGTAGAAATGACACAGCTTAAGGGAGAAAACTGGGACACTCTAATAGCTCCATTACAAACAGAAAAATGAACTTGTGCTCTGCAAGACAAGATTTGAAAAATCTAACTCCAGTGGCTATCTGAATTTCTCCCAGAGTCTGTTAGCCATACTCTTTTTTTTTCTTATTTTTCTATCGTAAAGAATAACAAATCCTTCAAAAGTAACTAACAAAAAAGCTAAGGTTGCAAGTTAGCAATGGGCACGATCATTGCTGTATCTCATTTGTAGGATATATAAAGCTGCATGAGATCTTTTGCAATAAACTGTTACCACATACATATCAGGCTACAAAGTTATGAAACAAAAACAATGTGAAAATATTTTTTTAAATGGACCATGTTCATGTGAAATTGTATTAGGCTATTTGTTCTATGCAATAGTCTTGAACTTACGAAGAGTAAAGGCAATGGTTGTGATAGCAGACCTGAGAAGCACATTTTAACTCTCAGGATTTATCTGTTTAACTTTGAGAATGAAAAACACAGATCACACCAAGGAATTCAAGATATGAAAATTCATTTCTTCTCCTACCAGAACCAGTTACACTGGTTTCCAGCCACCCATCAATATGAAACTGTGCTAAGTGCTGGAGGATTTTTCCTGCTTTTAGAAGCAAATAGACAAAACAAGACTCTGGTCACAGAACTCAGTCACTGTTTTCATTCCTTTAGCATGAAGTGGATAGCTCTTGATAATTGGTGAGTGGATTACATGCGCTGTGGGTTAACTAGACCTTTGCCAGCAGCACAGTGATGCCGAATACATAATACGTAGCGTGTGCCCCTTGCACTGTGCTCTTCTCTACCTGTTGTCATTTAAAACATGTTATATTCTTCAGATAGATCTGCTTACAAACAAGTTGGTCAAAGGCAAATGCACTTAATACGTTTTGTTAATTAACACATGTTTTGTATTATCTTGTCTAAATTTGGATTACCACATTTCTTCCTCCCACATCACTTGGAGTAAGCAAGGGCTGGCAGCAAAATTAGCATTTCAACAGACAGAAATTTTAGGACATGGGATGCACCTAGATCTGAGAACCTCCCATACATTTTGAGATTCAGCAATAGTTACAAAATAGCTTACACAATGCCAGGCAAAGTAACTAGAGAAAGTTTTTCCAATACAGCTTCCAAAATGAAGTTCCCAGTTTTCTTAAAGCGTACAACTTGACACAAAGATTTTTCAAAAGCTAGCCCTACTAACCCCATACTTCAGTCACATTACAGAGAAAATAGGGGTTTACCTCTACAGAATGACTTAGTGTTGGAGCCTATAAAAAGGTATGTGAAATGGATGCTTGATTATTTTTTTCCCTTTAAAAAGATTATGGCAGAAGCCTACAGACAACTCCAGAGATTGCTTTATCTACTCGATTTTCATTTTGTACTGCTCCTTTCATACAGATCTTCACAGCTGATTTCCCTGTGCCCAAACCAGAGCCTGTTAGTCCACAGCTAAAGCTCAGAGAACAGATCTCTTAGCTTAGTTCAAAGCAATCATTAATATTATTCTGTGAATCTTCAAAGATACATTTGCCAAAATTTCCTAAAAATTGATCAAACTGTCAGCATCTACTGTACTAGATGTGTACAAACCATCTTTTGAGATCATACTCTTAAATTTCTACAGCTTTACTATGCACTACAATAATAATTTAGGAACATAATCACCAGTCTATTAACCCAAACCCCCAAATCTTACTCGAACACTAGAAGATCAGGCCCAAGGGAAAAGCAGGTCAGTAACTTTCACTAAAATGACCTACTTTCCATCTCTTGCCAAAGAAACCTGAGAGTAGTTAACTTGAGACCTTTGCAAGCCCAATGGGCTATGATATGGTATGCAAAGAGAAAAAATATCCCCCACAAAGTGCCTGTGTCTTTGCTGGTTGACATCACTGTTTTAAATGGAACTGGAAGCCAATAATGGAACAAGAACAATGCTGGTGCCAAGTGTAGTTTCTCTGTGAAGGTTAGTGTAGAGCGTAGTGAAGGTATTTAAGTTGGTGCTGCAAACAGATTAAAAACTATGAAAACTTATTTTGGCCAGGAAAATTTAAATATATTTTCTCTGTCCCTGCTCCCCAGAATACAGCCTTATAGCAGAAGTTGGTAAAGAGCGGTGCAGTGTGCATGTGGGGGCTTGGCGCAGGGAATGTAATGTGATTCCTTGTCCAGATTATGATCAGTATTTGTCCTCAGATAACCTCCCTCTGTAACCCAACGCTTCTCCATTCCTGCCCTGTGGTTCCCCGTGCATTTTAAACACTAAAGGCTGTTTAACAATCTTCTGGCTACTGATCCAGTAAGATTTTCTTTATGGTCTGCCAAAGTAGGATGATCATACGAGAAGGAGTAAAATTAATCTCCACTATTGATTATCATTTCTGTGACAAATTGGCATCTTCAGGGCAACATAAACAGGACTTACCTGAATAACAAAGACAGCATAGCTCATACTCTCTCTCCCTTGCGTGCACTGAAACCAGGGGTAAACTTGCAGCATCCCATATAAGAGATCTCAAAGGGAGTGTAAACAATCACTTTGTTTTGCTCTTTGGATCCTTTTAAGGAGAGGAGAACAAGGCTTTCTATCCTGAAACAAGCTTGTATTATTCACCAAAGGCACCTAAACTGTTCCCAACAAATGCTTTGTTTTTCTTCAGAAAATTTTCACAATAGAGCATTCCCGGAAAGGTGTTAGGTAGAGATGAGGCCTTGATGTTTGTAGATTAGGTAGATTATCACTTGATAAAGCCAGAATAATGTCACACACATACGTGACAGACTGTATTAGCAAGTTAAGGCAATTCTCCTGGGCTCCGGAAATCCTAGTAGGTACTCTGTCATCCTTCTGGAGAAGTGCTAGGCTATTGGTCTGGCTTAGCACTCAGTAAATTAGGCTATTCCTCCAACTTTGAAACTAGCTTTGCTGAGTAATATTGGGCCAACTTCACTACTGTAACCCTTTCTTCCTCCCCCATGAAAATGGCTATCATGATACATCAATCTCTTCTGAAATGCTTTATGAAAACTGGGAGATCAATGATTACTAATGAATCTCTGAAAGACAAAAAGATCATAGAAAACATTCGCTGTTTCCAAGCCGGGCTTAGCAATCATCTCTTGGAGCTCATATCCTTCTCTTTTCGATGACAGAAATTCTCATCAGATTTTCAAGGCTGGACAAGACCTCAGACCTGATGACTTGCCACCTGTCCAGTAGTGCTTTTGTTAGACCCTGCTGGTGCTCTGTCCTATGTGGTTTCTTTTCCTGTAAATTATATGCCTTCAGCTAGCCTAGTACTTAAATGCTACCTTCCTTCTAAGGAGTTAAAGGCACTTTATGAGTGCACTATCACTTTTTCTCTTCTATGATAGATTTAATATAATCTGTGTCTTAAGAAAATGGGACACATGGAGTTAGCATGGTGGCTAAATAAACAGGCTTAAAGGAGAAGCTTTCAGTAGTTAAATGATGGACAGATGGCACGCCTGTTGAATTTACATACCAGACATTGGGTTGGGTTGGGTTGGGTTGATGTCTGTTTTGACAAGTTGGTAAGCTGCATGAAGGTTTCCTGGTAGATTGTACCCAGATCAAACTATATTTCATTTTCATCATGTGGCCTTTCAGGCCTTACTTCATATTCCTGGAATTATGGGGAAATTATTATGGACAGGATTCAGTAAAGGATTTAGGCAACACAGATTGCAGCATAGTATGTACAGTGATACTTGAGATAAATGGGACAGTCTTGAAACTGTATATTGTACAACTGCAGTAGGGTTAGTTGGTAGTGCTTGTGAGGAGGTTGCATCACCTTTCTCAGATGTCCCAGATTTTAGAGCTAGCTCCAGGATCTTTATCCTAAACAACTATATGCAGGGGAGCTAAACCTGTAATTGGAATTAAATAAATGAACTGGAAAATGTGAAGGAAAAAAAAAAAAAGGAAATAAAAAGACAGGATTAGAACAAGTTTTGGGAGGAAGGAGAATTATCTTTACAGGCCTGAAGATAAAAGGGAGATGAATTAGCCAGTGATTAGCCAAAGGTTAAATGTGTCAAACTAATATACCTTTTTTGATGAGACACCTGCTTTTCCTGGGAAGGGAAATGGAATCCATCCTGCCTATATGTACCTCAGCTGATTTTCTGTTTGTTTGGGTTTTTTTCCCCTGCATGAAAAGCTATTTACTAAGCTGGAGATGATGTAGTGAAAAAATTGCAAGATCTGATAGGAAGCAGCCCAAGGAGATAAAAACAGGTACTGAAAAAGAGTAGGCATATGCAGGAAGAGGGGTCCAGTGTTGGGAACAAAGTTGGTGTTACATACTGAGGGATTGCAATACATTTTTAAAAATTGATCTAAGCTGAGATAGAGAAGTTCCTGGATATATCAGCTGATCATAATCTGATCACAATATGATTATACGTAATCACAATCAGTGATTCAGCTTTCCTAGCAAAGACTGTGTAAGTCTCTAGCGAAACCCCATCTGAAGGACTGGTGGCAGTACTGGTTGGGGAGCATTTGCAGCACCTTTCTCATGACAGGAAGCTACAGGAGCTCAGCTCCCCAAGCATCACAGAATGAGGGCTGACAGGGAATAAGGCTTATCACTCCAAACATTGTCACTGACATACAGGAGATACTAATACAAAATACAAGAGCAGATGGTTATGAACTGGCCATGTATAATTTTACGGTGGAAATAAGACTCCTCCTAACTAGCAAAGAACTATCAAGGTTCAGGAACAGCTTCTAGTGACAGTTTAGGGATAAAAAAGATTTTTAAATTGAGTTAATATCCACCAGCAAAATTTAATTAGCCCTGGAAAACCTATTGATGGGATAATGTTCTGAAAATCCCCTGCTCCGCTGCCATTTAATTGGCTCTCCCTGTTGAATTTCTGCAGATGTTCAGAAATCTCCCTCTCCGAACACCTCAGTGTCTCTTTTCAAAAAACATGGATTAAGAAATTATACTCTCCGGCACTTAAGCTCTGAGTAAATAGCATGAGAGCACACATGGAGAAAATATGAAATACAGCGGAGTTGGACCTTTCCTTTAGAAGAAAATGGGAAAAGATAGGGGTCACAGCCACCTTTTTAATTAAATAGGACTCTTCTAGGAAGCATGGGATGTGATTTCATCTCCCTTTTCAGCTCCCTCCTTCCCTGTGAACTGAAATGGGTTCAGTCTCACACCTTCCTCTTCCCTAAATCAGGGGAAGCACCTAAAAGACAGACAGGATTGGGATTAGGACACTCTTTGCTGTGCTCATTTAAATGGTGAGACGATGAATGGGTGAAGATGCATGGCCCAACAAGACAGAGATGGCTAGAGAGCTAAATTAGAGGTGGCAAAACTGTGGGCCCAGTGCTTGTGGTGCTCACTTAGAGACAAAACACTCTTCATAGTGTTTTGTCTGAGGCTTGTTCAAAACCTCCCTGGTAAAACTACCTAGTGATTGCTCAGTATGGTGTTAAGCCTGCTCAGATTGAAAAAGAGTTTGAATCCTGCTCTCTCTTCCTGACAGTGTGCTTTCTCTAAATAAAAAAATTGCTCAAACAGAAACCTCTCCTAGGTGTTGTTGGAAAGGATGACCTCCCCTTGGACTCTTTTGAGATGTTTTTAAATCCCATTGTTAGGATATGATCGTGCATGCAAGTAGCTAAAGAGGTTTTCTGCAGCCCTGAGTGAGGCACTTAAATCCTAGAGCATTTCAGACATGCTGTTCTCTGGGTTTTTTTTCACAGTCCAGCTCTGAGGAGTTCCCCACAGGGCAAGGTAATTGTGAATTCCCTTCTGAGCCATTCAGCATTACAGCGGGAGCCTAATGCAAACTGTGGGATTTGTGGTGATGGAGAGGAGTCACATGTGAATACCAGTTCCTCTTACAACTTCTAGAGGAAACCAGAACCTTTTACAGGGAGCTAAATCCTGCCTGGATGTGTTCAAATGCATTTAAGACTTCCAGAGGACTTAAGCGGAGAAACATTTGGGGCACGTCTCTGGCCTGCAATGCAGTGCTCCGAAGAAATACCTGAACTACTAGTGAAGCAAAACAGTCAGCAGAGCTGAAAGCACGATGGTATTGCTACACTGGTGCAGACGAGTCAGGGCTGGTTGACACAGACACAGCACCTTCTTCATACAAGCGTATTACGTAGCTGCAAACATTTATTAGCACAGCATCGTGCGAGATCCATCTCTTTGCTAAGTTAGATGTTGTGACGCAGCTACTGTATTAAGCAGTCCTGTAAAGACGATTGCAAATGATCACATTAATCAGTTGGTGCCGATTGCTCTGTCAGTGTTCTACAGATGTTCTGGAGGTCTTCAAAGCCTTAAAGATGGCATTACGAGACCTCCGAATGTCCCTCAGTACCTGACGCCTGATTTTGATGGATCAGTCAGCTGGGTACTACTGAAACTCTGCTCGATGACACCGTTTTACAATTCAAATGACATCTGGCTCCTGTGCTTGTTGGCAGAACGCGAACGCAGAATTGTGTAAGTTAACGGTCTGAGATACTGAGGAAAAAAAAAGCAGATTATTCTATAATCTTCCTATTATAAGCCTAGTGTTGTCATCTTGAATTTTCTTCTCTTAATGACAGGATTATTAAACGGTGCTTGCTCTTACAGCAGGTCATGAAATACGACTGACTGTGCACGCTAGCTAGCCGCGGACGAGGGGGGTGAGGACTGAGCCCGCACCCCCGGCCGCTGCGGCGGATCCCAGCGCTGCCCGCCTTCCTCACCTGCAAACTCTCAAGCCTCGCCGGACGCAGCCCGGGCCCCGTTTCGCGCCGTGCGGCCGTGGGTGGGGTGCGCGGCACCGGTTCGCTCGGGAGCAGCGAGAGCCGGGGAGCCCGCCCCACCCGCGGGGGCTGAGGGAGCCGCGGCCGTGCCACGCGGGGATCCGGTCACGCAGAGCCTGAGTGGGGTGGAGCGACGGGGGGCGGAGCTTCGTTTGCATCTGCCCTTGGGTTGGCTGAGGCGCACCCCAGGGCGGGGCGAAGGGAAGCGCGGGATTGGCTGCTGCGCGGGCCGGCGGCGCTGGGCGCGGTTGCCCGCCGCCGCCGCCGCTCGCTCCTCAGTCGCTGGGCAGCGGCTGCCGCGGCGGGGAGCTGCGCGCTCCCGCCCGTTGGTGACGATGCTGGACCGCGAGCGCGGCT
>WHYT01015027.1:59964-77271 GCA_009806455.1 Tetrax tetrax
TAAATTAGTTTATAAAAAAAAAAAAAAAAAAGGGAGGTGGTGATTTATATCTAAGTGCATAAAAAATAGAACTGCTGAAACCGTGACTGCTTTTGGAAATAACTTCCTCACTTGCTGGAATGTGACTTGTGTCATTTTTTTTAATTGCATGTAAAATATGTTTTACTAACATGAGCATATATTTGACCATGAGCAGTGAGCTGTCTCCAAATTGTTTGCCATCTTCTGAGGTTGGAGGTGGGATCAGGCCAATCAGTGGATTCATGGCCCAAGACTTCACTCTGCAAGGGTGGATTTAAAAAAAAATGTAGGGGCAAAAATGAAGTGTCTGATACCTCAGGTCTTTTGAGAGATACTCTTTTGAACATAGACTCTTGGTTTACTGTGTTAAGAATGAGAAAGGTCTAGGTGTTGCTAGTTCTGAAAATATTTTTAGATGACCTTGTGGCATATCACTTGGGTTAAAAACCTGTTACTTTGACCTTCCCCCCACCCCTTTTCCTCAACCAAGTTGACAAGCTTATCAGGCAATTTCCTCAAAGTGTGCCCTGGAGGAATATGACTTTAAAAATTCAAACAAAACATTGCAGGTGGATGAGCTGCTGTTCTTACTATGACTAGGTGTGTGGTTGTTAAAGTTATTTTAAAGTTCTTTGGGAACAATTGTGTCTTCGGTTGTGGTTTGACCTAGTTCCCAAATGCTGATTTTATGAGAGAAAAAATATCTGTCTGTTACATATTGTTAAAAATGCACCTATTTAGGTGGAGACCTGAGTGAGAGATGTTATGGATCTCCTCCACATTCCTTACCCTCTGTTTTAAAAAACTTCCCTACTGATGTTCCTTGCATTTCACATTTAATGTTCACTTTGTTGTGTTTATATATATAAATGAAGATAAATGGTGTTGTGAAACCTTAAGTTTGGTTGAAGTCCAACAGATGTTACTAGCTGTGATGAACCCAGATCCTCTGCTTCTTGAGCAGACATACTGTGGATCTTAAATCTGTGCATCATACACTGTAGGTTTTTGTCAGTGTTGCATATGGAATATGTCCATGCATACGTGCTTATGGAAGGTCGCTCATCTTTGTTTTTTGTTAAATAATGTGTTTCTGGAATGATTAATTCTTAATGGAAGCATCTTATATGGGTATTTTACACCTATAGTCTACATATAAATAATATATAAGTAACTTAGTGGATGAGTCTTCACCAGGAGTATTTAAAAATCTAATGTGATTTTATTTTTTTTTTTCCCCCCACTCAGAAAACTCCTAAACTCTGTTAAACACTAGTGGCTAGTTATTTTATCTGTTAAAAAGCTATTGAATTTTCATGCCACCAGTCAGAGAGAAAAGTTGGAGGTTTAGACATGCTCTATTACTGAAAGTAAGCAGTTTTGTTTGTTTGTTTGTTTTTGACATATATTCTGTTCTTAAATTAAATAAATTTTATTTTCAGCTCAGGCTTGTGCAGATGTTCTGGCATTAGCCAAAGAAGCTAGAAAGCGAAATCTTGGTCCTCTTCATCCTTCCTTTAATGTGATAAAGATAATAAGAGATGGACTGATGAGAAATCTTCCAGAAAACACTCACCAGTTGTCATCGGGCAGACTGTGTATTTCCTTAACCAGAGTATCAGATGGTAAAAATGCATTGATATCCAATTTTAACTCTAAAGAAGAAGTTGTCCAGGTATGTTTATTTTTGGCAACTTTAAAAAGTTTCTGTAATCTTACATGCATTTAGCGTCATCCATTGGATTTCTGTTTTAAATGTTTTAAGATATTATGACTTTGACAGTATTTTAAAGATTAATTCAAGCTTCATTACACTAAGTTCACTTACTAGTTTCCCAGTCAATGTATCTGTTAACTGTTTTAGTGAGTAGGTGTGAGGGATCAGTCTTAAAAAGGATAAATGCCTTTAAAGTGGAGTGTATCTAATGAAACTATATCCTTCATGAATAGGAATTTTTAAAGGTAATTATTTTAAAAGCAGTTATCAAGAAATAGTCAAAAACAGCTTCTAAAAATTCTTAATAGCAATTACAAAGCTAGTTTAATATGATCTCAGAATGTTGGTATTTGTGTCCCCAGTAAGTTACTTTGGTTACTCAGAAAATATATAGCTTGAGTGAATGGAAAATATATAGCTTGAGTGAATGATCATAAACTTTTCCTTGTTAATTAGTATTTCTGGAAATGGTCTTTAAGTGTGTCTTACCATTTTTTTTTTTTTTTTTTTTTTTTTTTTTTGGATGGAGTGTGGTTACGTTCTAAAAAACAAATGTGGAATACCCTCATCCTGTTTAAAATAATGTTTGATAATACCCTCCCCACCCCCCTTTTTATTCAAATATACTTGCTGGGGGTTTTGTTGGCTCCTTGCCTGGTTGTTTTTGCTAACATCTAAAGAGATAAACATAGATTATAATTTCAATAATGGAACATTTGCCATTTAACTTATGTGGTCTCATTTTCCTACAGGCTTTAATATGTAGCTCATTTGTTCCTATTTATTGTGGCCTAATTCCACCGTCATTTAGAGGTGTGGTAAGTCTCTGTTGTTAAGATCTAAAAATAGTTATAGCTATTCTGAAAATATTGAGAGACAATATATATGTGTTTTTTGTTGTCCTACTGTAAATTAAATACATCTTCTAGTACCATAGCTGTATGTTACAACTTTTTGAAAAAGCAAGGAAATGCTCAATGTGTGGAAGATCCATTATGTGTATTTCGTCTTCACCCTGCATGCACATGCACGCTTGCTGTCTTAACTTTCTTGCTTGCTGATGCAGTAATTAAGAGGATATTCTAAGCTAGCAAGTATCTAACTTAAGGATAAATATTTATTGAAGAAAGTGATGCTCATTCACCTGCACAAATTTGTAGGAAGGCTCACTTACACTTGTTTGTTTTTTAAAAAAATAAATATTGTAAGATAATTTATTGTATATCTTGATGTTCTTGCTGCAGGTAGATCTGCTTTAAAACCGGATTAAAGCTCCATGTTCAGTTAGATTTAATTAAAGCTTTTTAATGTCTTCTGTCATATGTATTCAGTGTAACAAAGGTTGCTTTTTAAAGGTAAAGTGTCAGTGTATTAGTCTATTACTTCACAGGAACTGTCAGTTACAAAACCTCTTAATACTTCATGGCTGTACTGGGTTTTCTAAAATCCTCCATTAAAGGGACAACAACTGCAGAAAATTAGTATAGTTTATTGTAGGTGTTTTGATTAACAGGTCTGGAAGTAGACATGCACTTCAAATCAAGGCAGTGACATTCATGGCTTTTTGTATTAGTGTTGTATTAACCTGCATTTGCTTTGGGGCTCCTTACACAAGGAGCAGGGGAAGAATATTGAAAAAAAACCCAAAAACTCAAAACATCTTTAACAGTGGTTGATTACAGACTGTTCTCAAGGCAGTCTGGAAGTGCTAAAAGGTCAAGGAGAGACAGGAAATGTATTTTCTTCTTCATGTTGAAATTTAAGCGAAGTTGATTAGAACTGTATAGGGATTTTTCTTTATCTGTACTTCTAAACCTTGTATGTCTCCTTAAACTCTTCCAGATTAAAGGTGTTATGAAAACAGGGCGTTGGACTGAATCCAAGGTTTAGGTGGATCCAGGCTAAGCTGGCTATTCAGTTCTTGTCATCAGTCAGCAATGTTATTTTAAAAAGGCTTAGTTCAAGTGTACAAAAGTGTACAAGGGATGGCCCTATTTTGAGGAAAGGGGAAGGAAGGAATCATTTTATCCTTTTGGTCTTTGCAATTATTTTGATATGATTGTAATGCTTAGGAAGCATTTCTGGTGTAACTTGAGTTGCATGTGCTTGGCATGAATCTTGTAGGGCTTAAACACAGTAAGATGTCAGTGTGTAAACTTAGTAGCATCTTGCTGTTTACTGGCTTGGTGCTGCATGCACATATACTTTAAAACAAAGACTTAAGGATGACTTTCAATAGGTACATGTACCTGCCAGTTCTGAAGCTTTTGGATGTGATGGGTTTTATTTATTTTTTAGCCCTTTCAAACACAGCAATGGTTTGAGATTAAAAAATAGTAGGGGGAACAGATAGGCAGAAACTCCAAATAATTAAAACCATTTATCACTGTAGAACAGTGATTCAGATGTGTCCTTCCACCTTTTAATAATTTCATGAGAAGGCTGCATGCCATGGCTCCTCCTTTGCCAAACCTGTTGTGATGTACTTGATACTTCCACAAAGGATTTGGTGATTGCATGAGTACCTCAGTGATTGCACTATACACCATCAGGACGTTTGTCAGTAGCTGCATGCTGCTGAGTCTAAAGAGTGTCCAAGAAAGCTGACAGGCAGAAATGGGCTGATCTAGAAGAGTATGTTGGATAAATTGCTCTGAGCTGTCCTCTTCCTAATTCCTAATCTGTTTCTCAGAATGGTCAGGGAGTGAGTATCAAGGCAGATGAAATTGGTAATCCAGGTTGCTCCTGCTGAAAACACCTGCTCTGTTACCTTTACATTTTACAAGGACCTACAGGTTATGTCTGTTGCCTAGTGAGGAAGCAGCAAAACGTAGCCACTAAACCAGCAAAGCTGGTAATGTGGAGTGGTCTTCTGTGGCTGTCAGAACAAACTAGCTACAATTGGTCCCACTGAAAAAAAGGCTATTGCGGGCAAGCGGAGGAGTTGTCTTTGGCCAGTTTCTGCAGTGTAGATTAGTTACCCCAATATAGAGCTCTTCAGTTCTTTGATGTTAAAATGCGTGAGGTGATAATGCACTAGAAGTACAGAAATGGGCAACTGAATTTGAAGGAGACAAAAGCTTCTAAACTTCCACTCAAAGCAGAACAGATAATCTGACTTTGGCAAGGTTTCTGAAGCATTATCCATTTTTAGTTGAGGTTTCTTTATGTCCAAAATTTTTGATGCTTTTATATAAAATTCTAATTGCTAAGAGTAATTTTAAGTTACTCTTAGTCTAACTGAATGGTTTTGTATCAGGGAGCTTTAGCTTTGAAGTGTAGAGCTATTCTTTAACTTGTATTCTTTCTAAAGAAGTACCCTGGTAGCTCTTTGGTGCTCTCCTTTGAGGAGGAAGAGACAGCTGTGCCACTTGTTCTCTACGAGTTTTGTAGGATTATGATCTTTAAGATGGACTTGCTTTTTCTTAAACATACAGAAGAATCCGAAATAGAATACTCTTAGGCTATCTATGGAACTATAGGTAGGAATGTTTTTTTAACTGTCATTAGAGGACAAAGCATGCTACAAAAAAAAACCCACAAAAAACAAAACCAAAAACCATTTATCCTGGGAGCATGGGCAGAGACTGTTTTGTTACAGTCTTGAATGCTATTTAATTCTTGCATGGGAAACCTGCTAGTTAGGCATTTCCAGCCTTTGAAACTTCTTATTTCTATGAATTTTTGTAGCGCTATGTGGATGGAGGAATCAGTGACAACTTACCTCACTATGAATCTAAGGATACCATCACAGTTTCGCCTTTTGCTGGAGAGTGCGATATCTGTCCAAAGGGGAACTCTGCCAGCTTCCATGAAATGAATGTGACCAACACCAGCATTCAGCTTAGTTTGGGGAATCTTTATCGTTTAACACAAGCACTCTTTCCACCAGAACCTAAGGTAACTCACTGCCTCTATGTAGTTACTAAAACATCTTCCCGTATAAAAGCCTTGCTTTTGCAGAAAGCTGCAATAATCTTAGCACTTCATCTAGTCATATAAACTTTTGTGGTGACGTTTCTCTTCTGGTTTCTATTTTTTTCATAGTTTGTCTTCGTTGTCCTTTTTTTTAGTCTTGGACTAAAAATGCATGTCCTGCATAGTAGGCTTTCAGTATTTGGGAATTAGCCCAGGATTCTGTCATAAAATCAACATTGGTAAATTAATAACTATCAGTTTGTAGTCCTTTCATATTTACTTGCCAGCCAGGTGCTTCAGAACTTAGCAGAAGTTCTAAAGCTCCGTGATTTTGTAAAGTTCTCAATTAATACATCATGCAGGCAAGTTGTCTTTAAACTCTGCTAAGCACTTAATTGCAGATCTGATGAGGGAAATGCTCTTGAATTACCATTGTGTAAGCTGAAAATATGAAAACAGACTTTACCAATTGGCTTGGTGTATGCTACAAAGGAGAAGTAATGTTCCTGGCTGCTATAGATACATATTTTTTTTAATTGAGGGCTTTTTGACCACTTGAAGAAAACTGTTAAATTCTACTTAGGTAGACTTTAACTTTTTTATTTTTTTTTTGTCTAGGACTACTGTGTAGGTGAGCTGGTGTTGCAACTGGTGAAAGATGTTTTCATATGGAAGACTAAGTCTAAGATTGAACTTGAGAATTGCACAGCAGACTTTTCCTAGTTTTGGGAAGTGGGAGGCACTGGGAGGGAAGGAAGGGAATTGGCATACTCCAAGCTACTGGATTTCATTGTTTGTTGAATCTGCTGAAAGCTGGTCAAAAGAAACAGAATGGGAGGAAATTCTTGCAAACTGTTATAATACAGTCCTTTTAGGTGAATAATTAGTGCATCTGTAATAGCTGAAAAATAAGTACATGTATGCAATGATCATGTCTGCATCATCACAGTAGGCATATTAACCTGAATCTGTTGAATTATAGAAATTGTTAATGTGTTTCTTAAAAGAATGGAGGGTGGATGGAAGTGGCTTTTCATTTTTCATTCTGCAAACTCTTGATCTCCTTTTGTTTGTGACTTATTTACCCTATGCTTGCAGGTACTAGGAGAGATCTGTGAGCAAGGATATTCAGATGCTCTTAAATTCTTGAAAGAGAATGGTATGTTACACTTGTGATGACTGTGTTTGTGATATACTTCTTGATGATGTGGTCTTCACCTGAGCTAAAAAAAAAAAGGATGTGGGGGTTCTGTGTAGCTAAGAAGGGGCTAGATCTATGAGGTTTTTGAAGGGATCATGGTAAGTTTTGTTCTCATAGAAATCACATAGTTGTAGTAACTATTCACCTGAGGTAAGTTGTGCTGCCACACAGAAATTGGACTTTTGGGTTTCTGTCAAACTTGTGTGAAGTGAATGTTAAGGTATTGTTAAGGGAAATTATCAAAGAATTCCAATTTTAGGGAAATAATATTATTAGTTTCTTTTATGTTAATTATGAAGGATAGGAATAGGCTGTTGTTTCCCACTTCTGTGAAACCTGTATCATCTTATCACCTCCTCTCTGCTATCATTTAAGTGACTTTCTAGGTAAAGTCTTACAGTCCACAACTGAGAGCTGGCTGACAACAGTATAAACTCAGTCACAGACAAACCCTTAGTCTGTGTCATGAAAGACTTTAGAAGACAACAACTTGTAATGTAGCAGTTGTTGAGACCCAGATAACTTTAGGAAGAAGAACTGAAAGTTGCTCTGATCTACTCTAGAATTCTTGTAATGTATTTTCAATTAATAAGTGTTCTTACTCTACACACTTTGAGACAAACAAGTTAAAGACAGTAACTTGATATTAGCATGAAGTTAACCATGTGTTAAATGTGCCTAGCCCTTACAGTCTTTCGATGCAGAAGCAAGTTGGTACTGAATCAGATTAGAGGAACGAAAACTGAAATGTGGTGTTTGCACCATTACAGATGGTACCAGCTGCAGTATTGTAAGGCAGTCATAGCTTGATGTGCTCACTGCTTACACTCTGTTAAAACTAAACATTAAATATTCAAGTTTTCTTGGAACAATTTTCTTCACTGTTAAAGAACATCACGATTCTGCCTAAGAGTTTGATTTTTCTGGTATTATTATTATTAAATATTTAATGAGAGAGTCCTGCTTTGTACCTTTTACCAGGTGACTAAGAGCACAAAGAGCCTATAATTTGTGGTTGTCTGTGCTAAGATGGGTTCTGTTGCTGTACTGCGCCCACAAGTTTCCTGTGTGCATGTTTCCATCTGACACTGATATCTGGGATTCCTTGCAGCTCTTTCTTGCTGTCTGTCCTCCACATCCTCTGTGTATTGCACTATCGTCCTCCTTTTTCACGCTACTGAGCCTGTCACCTTTGTTCTTATTCTGTCACAGGTTTGTCTTGCTTCAAGCTTAATCAGTGATAATGACAACCTTTCCGAACTCCTTCATTATGCATCTCCTTTCTTGTTAAGTTAATTCAACTGTAGGAGTTGTTATTTTTTTTTTTTCCCCCTCATCTGTAACACTTCAGATAACTTTTCTGCTAAATTCACTATATATTATTTTGAAATTTATCTTTTAGGAGTAATTGTAAGTAGAATGCAGATTCTGTTGTATGTAGGTATGGCTTCTACTAAAATTTGGTAGTCTGTTGTATATAAATAACTTCGTGACAATTTTCTGGAAACTGAGTATAAATAGCCTTCTTGTATCTTTCACTTTTTGCTCATTACCTAGTGTTTGTTTCTAAGGTAATTATGAGTGCTATTTCTTAATTGGCACTGGTTTTGCAAGGCAACCGATGTTGACTTAGATCTGTACTTTGGTTATATCTTAAAACAATGTTGTACCCTACTCGCCTTCCTTCTCCACCCTGTTGAAGCAGTGCCTCAAAGTACCCTTGTGATACTTGCCATGCCAAATTTCCCAAATGTCTGATATGTTTTAGGTCTTTTCTTTCAAATAAATGTTGAGCCAGTTTTTCTCCTATCCTTTAAATCATTTGCTTTCTTACTGGAAAACAACTTTTGTAAATGACTGTATGTTTCCAGTGCAGTTTCAGTTAATTGTTCACTTTTTCCCGTTCTTCAGAACCTCTTTTAAAGTAAGACCTAAACCTCCAAAAGGGTATTGATTAGTGTGATTATACATTTGTGGGATTATAAGAGCAAGTGTACTTGATGCTGGATAGATAATGTTCCCTCAGGATAGGCCTCTGCACAGATACACAGACTACAGGTTCTTCATAGGTACTCAAAAGACCTGTGGATCAAGCCTAAGTGAAAGCTCTTGACTCTTTTCAGGTATTCTGAGCGACTCAATTTATATCCACTTGTCCATCACAAAAAGAAATCCTCATGAGGCTGCACAACATGTTGACCATATGAAGAAAAACAAATTGAGGGAAGATAACAGAGTGGAAACTTTGAAAATGGAAGTACTTGATGACCAGCTCAAGCAAAACTCATGGCCTTTGGAGAAGAGCATATTTGAAAGTCTACCTCCTAGACTTCGTAAAGGTACGTTCTTGGGACTGTTTCCTGTAACACTGAATGGCAAACTTTGATTTATTTTTTTCCCCTGCTTACTCCTATAATTTGCGTAAGATGCTTTCTAGTTCATCATAATAACTGCCTGTAAAATGAAGAGACTGGCTCAACCAAAAAAAGAAGTTGTTTAAGTACTTATTAAATGTGAGCATGTACATTTTGGTTTAGCGACAGAAATAAGATTGAAGCAGGAGGCAGGAGCTACCTTTAACACTGCAATTATGAATTGAATTCTCATTTGATTTTGGATAAGCTTTGTGTGTGCATGATATTTTTGTAAGCATATATTTCACACCAGAGTTGAACCTTAAATCCAAACACTGGTTATCCCCATCTTATTTTTAAAACAGACTTCTGTAGACTTCTTATTCTCTGGCTTTCCTGTCTTATTAAAAAGCTGTTAATAGACCAAAACCATTCCTGGTATTTCTTTAATCTATAACTTCTACCTAGGTTTTCTTGTGGATGCTGATGGGTATTTTCCAGATCTGAAATTTGTGATCCCAGTGACCTAGGAGAACAAAATCTGAAGTGTGATGTTTCTTACAACTATATGTAACAACTGGAATATATGGAACTCTAGAATTTAAACAAACTCCTTAAGAGTTATAGAATCTCTAACAAGACAGGAATGTTATCTAAAAATATGTATTTTTTTGGAGAGGTGAACTTTGCATTCTCTTACTTGAAATTAATTCTTAGGCTTATTGCTTAGAAGTTCTGGGTAATGCCTTTTATCTCTGTGGTATCAGTCTGTTTCACATATTTTAAAAAACTGAGAAAGCTTATGGTAAGAGTGCCTTGAGATGAATTCATTTTCTATATGAGCCTTATTCAGTAACACTCAATAATATACCAAACTTTGAGCAAATTATTTTCACTGTTTTCCGTATCTAACATCTTTTTCAAAAATAATTATTCTTAAGCACTACAGGAAGCTTGTAAAGAACAGAATGGATTCTACGCTCAGTTCTCTAAACTCTTCCCAATGCGGGTGATATCCTATCTGATGCTGCCATATACGCTACCAGTAGAGTCCGCTTACTCTGTTGCTTTACGGTAAAGAACTTTTAACAAACAACTTTACAATTATTACACTTTTGGAAATTTACTCATTGAGAGCTTATTCAGTGTTGTAGGCATTCTAGTACTCTAGAATTGAAGTGGTAACTGTCCAAGGACCATTTTTCTATCTACAAAATGCATCCTCCTAAAGCCTCTATAGTTTAAGGCTAAATAAATAAACATACCAACTAAACCATTTACTCTTTTTAGTAGTAGCTGTCTCATAATTGCTTGAAAGAAGCACCCTTAATTGTGTTTTCCAGGAGCACGTTCTTTATTACTATTCCTGTATTCTGCAATGGTATTTGAACTCTATCCAGATAGTTCTTGTGCTTTAGTTTCTTTCTGAAGTCAGGAGTGAAATCAAGTGTTTAATCACCATATAAATTTTCTTACCAGATTTGTTTACCTTGACTGAAAGTTGTGCTCTTGAAACAGGGCCTAATTTAGGAGAAATTATGCTAAATGAATGCACCATGAACCCTAAGCTTTGTGGTTGCTTAAGAGAATTCCAGTCCTTGAACAGGAGACGTCATTAGTATATTTACCAAATACTTGAAAAATCAAATGTTCTGTAAATGAAATTACATAGTAGTCCAGTCAAATATTTTGTTTTCATGCCACTTAATGTGGCACTTCTCTGCCATTTTTTGGTGGATGGGGAGGAAGCAAGTTTCAACAGAATTTTAATGTGGGTTTTTCCCCCTTGTCTCCCTCCAGCATAACTGGCTTCTGTTAAGAACATCATAAGGGGAAAAAAAAATGGCTTTGTGACATTGTCCTGTTTCTGTCTTTTATTTGAACATTTGTGCTTTTCTTTTGCTCATCCTTCCTCTCCCGCTTCACTTTAAAGTGAACAGAAAGTTACCACCACGCAGAAATAGATCTTGGAGACAGGAATTTTTTGCGGGCTTCCTAAATATTGGTGACAAGGTGTGGAATGCACATACTGATCAGCTGCTCAGCTGAGCATGAGATGCAGTGGTCTATGCTGCCATTTTTCTTAACTTAAAGAAAACTGATGAGTGAACTAGGTGGAACTTTAGAGAGGCTGGGAACACCTGGAGAATTTGGTGGAGGAGTTAACTTGGGGAGAATGCAAGCAGTGTTATTTTGTTGGATGTTGGACATGGTATGTAAGAATAAAATACAGACTGGATCTACTGCTTACAAAACAAGTGTATTTGGTTTTTGATTGTAGGCTAGTAAACTGGTTTCCTGACATGCCTGCTGATGTTCGATGGATGCAAGAACAGCTTTGTCGGATTGCTGGTACAGTTTATTCCCAGGCTAAAAGCAAGCTGTTCTGTACATCCAGGTAAAGTGGAGTGCTGCTGCATGCAAATGATACTTTTAAAGAAATTCTCTCTTTTGTCAGAGCTTCAAGTACTAATAAGTTTCTCTCTTAAAGAAGATTTAATAATTTTCTCAAAGGTAACGCAGAACAGTTTTCGCCGCTTCCAATCCTTAGCATTGTTTCTTTAGTATATCTTCTGATGCTTCTTCTTTATAATTGATTGGTGACTGCTACATATAGTAGATGAAGAGATGTTGCCTGTTGGTAGGCTTACACTTTTTGGGGAGAGGGTCGGGTTATGGACCAGGCATTGGCCTGAGAACAGAGACCTTGTTTATTCTCTGCTCCTCAGTAACTGGAGCAATTAGGAAGAAGAGAGGAGGAAAAGGTTGCTCAAGATGTGCTAAATCAGATGTACCAGGTAGGAGCTGGAAAACACTGGAAGAAAGACTAGATTCTTATGAGTCTGGACAGGAAAGGTTGTAAGAGTTAAGAAGTAGATTAATATGTCTTGTAAGATGAGTTGGAAAGAATTAAAATAAGGAAAATTTTTTAGGAACCTCTATTTCCATGGAAGAAAACCTTTACTCTAAGTTAATTGTAACTAGGTTCGTTATGTCTCACTTACCAACCTGGTGTGATATTTAGCCTTTCAGACTTTTACTTCTGTTAAACTTTGTAGTACTATGTGTATGGAGGGATTGGTGACACTTCACGTCAGTATGAATCTGAGAATACCATTACTGTTTCACTTTTTGCTGAGGAGCGTGCTGTTTGCCCAAGGAGCTCTGCAGACATTCACAAAGGGAATAGGACCAATTTTCATATTAGATTTTCCTACTAAAAAATTGACTTGTTGCTGGAACGGTGTGTTGCACCACCATGTCAGAGTAGTGCTATATAAGTAGAGAAGCACAAACTCTCTCTGAGGTCTAAATGCTTATAAATATGAAGTCTCCTAAGATTTGGTCTGAAAAAGCATAAATCCAGACTTTTTACTATTTTACTGTAATGTTTCTGATGATTGTCTCAACTCCTGGAGTTACTGAGTAGGAGGTAGAAGAAGGGGAGAGGAATTTAGCCCGAAAAGCAATTTGGAGTGAACAGAATTCTTAAACGCTGCACAAAAGCTTCCAAGAAATAGATGTAGCACTGGAGACTCCTAACTGCAGCGGTTACTTCAGTTAAACCATTGCCATGTTCTATATACAGCACATTTTAAAATTAAAGTGAAAAATACCCTTTATTCGAGGCAAGAGTTCTTGAGCTTTTGTCTTCCTATTATTAGTAGTAAAGTTGGATGAAGAGGAAGATCAAAGATGCTCCTGCTTGCACTGACAGTCCTGTACACTGACCCATCAGAAATGCAGGTTTGATATGTCTGAGAAGAACTGCTTGATGCGACTTCCTCATAAGAAGCTTTGCCAGGTTCTGTATTGGCATCATGAAAGGTCTGATTCATATGCTCGGATGGAGTAGTGCTGTTAAAGGTTCTGGCTTAATGGAAGACTTAATGAGGTTGAAGCTTGGCTTTACTTCCCGCTTTGGAAGTATTAAATGGTGGCTTTAATATTAGGTTGTAGAGATGCTTTCTTTTTGCAAAATTCAGTTTTACCTGGAATTCAGAAGCATTTAATTCCTGTATACAAATAGCATCTCTTCTCCCTTTCTTAAATCAGTTAAAGCCTTTTCTTGTAGAACACTAGTTGGCATTTGAGGCCATCTCTCTGAGTAGAAATGTAGTTCTTGGTATATATCTA
This sequence comes from Tetrax tetrax, assembly GCA_009806455.1. NCBI lineage: Eukaryota > Metazoa > Chordata > Aves > Otidiformes > Otididae > Tetrax > Tetrax tetrax. Next base: position 73,313 of record WHYT01015027.1, read on the forward strand.
CTGTCATCCTACTGTCATATCTTCAGTTATTTGATACCACATGTAATCTGGTGTCCTTTTTTCTTTCTTAATGATGTTTCTGACTCCTTTCCACAATAAATTTAAGTGTCACAATCTTCCTGCTTTTAGCCTTATTTAGCAGCTTCTTGATGTTGCTCATATTCCAGTCTTACCAGTCATGAGACTCTTCATCTGAAATGGGCACTTGGAAGGCACAGTACCACAGGACTGTCTCAGGTCTAACTTCTCAGAGGGGTTATTTGGTCATTGAGTGATGATTAACCAGAAACATTATTTCTCTTCTTGTGGAAAGAGTAAGCTCTTGGCCATAAAATAGAACATGGTGGTCATGTGGCTTTTGGTGTGTCTTTTCATGCTAACTTCAAGGTGATCAGCTCCCACTGAACTGTCAAACTTCTAAGTTTTCTGAAGCCTTCCTTTAAGTGGATTCCCTTTTCAGGTAGCTAGGTCCCAAGACTCTGTGTGTAGAACCCTGCATTGTAGGATTCCAGTTGGCTGTGGATGTGTACTTTGTCTTGATATCCACCAAGAATTTACTGCTGCTTTTGCAGAAAGTAATCCCCACCACCTTTTTTTCCCACACTCTTACCCTTATGTCATCAGATTTAGCTTCTGTTCTGGAATCAAACTTAAATCTCAGGAAAATTTGCGCTGTTTACAGTTTGAAAATCTTTTAGGAAACTTAACCTGATGGATGGTATCTTCTAGTGCACCTGAACGTCAGGTATAGAAACTGGTGTTGGAGTGTGTGTATAGTTAGTTGGGTTTTTTGGTGTGTAAGAGGGGGCGTTGTGGGTTGTTTTGGGTTTTTTTTTCCAAAAGCACTGCAAGAGAGGAGAAAGAACTTTAAAAAAAAAACCCTAGGTATTCTTGGTGACAACTTCAGTTTCCAGTTTCTCAAATTGGGAAAGACTAACCTGGTGATTTAGGTGCTGTTTTAGAATGTAGGAAAATTCTGTCCCAGCTGTTCAGGTTAGTGATAATTAGCTGGTTCTAAAGTGAAATGCAGAGATAGCATTTGGGAAGCTGAACAACTATATTTGCTACTCGACTTGTGAATGTCGAGAGTATTCTTGTTAATGTTCAGTTAGTGCTGTGGTTGGTAAATTGACCAGTACTTCAAGTGGATAGCTCTCAGGAGATCAGGACTGCTTAAGAGCTGATGTACAAACTGTGTCTACCCTTCTGAGCTCATCAGAACAGTGTGACTTTTAGGGTTAACTCTTTTATACCTTCTTCTGAGTACAACTCATAATGGCAGAGGGCCCTTCTTTTAGGTACAGTTGTTTCAAGATCCTTTTCCTGTTGTCCAGTATCAGAACTCAATGCATTTAGAATTAACTGTTTTCCTCTAGTAGTATTCTTACATGAAGATTCCTTCCCTGTCAGACATCTGAAGAGTAATAGAAATGTCCTTGAAACACTAATAATATATATATTTTTTTTTTTTTTCGAACAGGAAAGACAATTATGCATCACTAAGAAAATGTCAAACTGTCCCATCTACTATGGAATTTCATTCTTCTTACTGCCACCTTAAAATGCCTCACTCTTCTGCGGACCTTGAAACCTGGCTCTGGGAATCATCATGCTTCATGCACTCAGCTATGAAAAATGCTTCTGCTAACGTGCAGGAGCAGTCAGACTTAAACTCCTATCCTAACTTTCTCCCAAATTCTGATGAGTCTGGGTTGGAAATAGATTTTGACTCTTCCTCAGAGACAAGTTTTCAAACTGCTCCAGAGTATTAACTTGGAAGCAGATTCCACAATTTCCAAAATTCCAATTTGGCAGAGAAATTTTTAATCCTAAAGGACTAAAGATCACTTTGTTTATTGCCAATAAGTCTTGGAAAATTATTTGTTTACAGCTTCCTGACAAGTCTGCCTTGGGAATTCTGCTGTTTTAAGGATTGTAAAAACAGTGGCTGCTATACTAAGCAACAGACTACAGTTCGGTCAAACCACCAGCTCAATCAGCTGTAGTAAACAGTGTCTCTCTGGAAATAAATTTTTTAAAAATCTACTTTGAGCATAAAAATGTAAATTCTGTAAGCAGATCGTTAGACAAACAAGCATTGGTAACAGCTTTTTAAAAATACAATTCTTAACATTATGTTAGGATTACTTTTATAGCACTTAAATGAAATTGGACTTTTACTTCATAAAGGGAAATACACAAGTGAGCTTTTTAACGGCCTCCAGTGTCCGTTTGCCTTACGTTTAAACACTGTTGTGTTTATGGAGAAGTTGTCTGCACATGATACTGTAGTAGTAGTATTATTCTAGGTGGTTGTACGTATTCATATTACCTCTCCTCTGTGGCTCTTTCCCTTTTTAAGTCCTTCAAGGGAAAAATACATAAGAAAAAGACATTCCCCTGAAGTGTAAACAGGTACAGTTTCAGTGATTTCAGAGGACTTTTTTTTTATTTTATTTTTTTTTTTTTTATTTAAGGGCTTAATACTTGACTAAGTATTGAAAAGTAGGTACAGTAGTTACTGTGATTAGTAATTTGTAATTGAGTAATTTGAAGGTGTTAAACTTTACAGAAGATGTTAACAAAAATCAGCATATAGCAAGTGATGAATGATGTTTAGGTCTTTTCTCTTAATTGCTGCCCAACTGTTCTCAATAATTTTTTCCCATCCAACTTGAGATATTTTTCATCCCTTATTTCACATCCCTCCTGTTAAAGGAGGGAAGAAAAGGGGTTTCTCCTTTCTCCGTGAGGTATGATAACCCAAAGGAAGTTTTCAAAGACCAATTGTTAGAAGGTGCAAACATTAAGACTTAGGTGGAAGTATCAATATCCAGGGAGCTGTGCAAAGGTCTCAGATAATGGGTTGATGGTTAGCCAAATAACACCTGTATTGAGTGATGAGTGTTTTGAAACACTTTCCACTACAAAGGCTCTGCATAATTTTAGTAAAGGCAACACATTAGTGTATGAGTAAATCAGAAGAAGTAAATAATTATTAACTACTATTTTGATGTTTTGTTGTCATGTCTTGTACATTTATTTGTTTTTTAAATAGAAGGAAACGATGGCTTTAAAGTTGATTTTCTGCATGTGTTTGGGGGCAAGCATGTGATGTTTGAAGACTTCTCATTCGTTCAACTTGGGTGCAGCCCAGGGAAGAGACTGTAGGTGCTTACTGAGAGTATCTTGTACAAGGAGAAGCGCAGATTAGATTGTGATGCTCAGGAGAAGGAACTTTGGAGTGTGAACTTTGGTATCCAGAAGTCTGTCAAATAGCAAAATGTAGCACTTCTGAATTGGACGAGCCTTTAAGCAGTTTCTCAGTTGTGACTTCCCTGAGCTTGAAGTGCTAAATTTCATAGCATTGAAATTGATTTTAGAATGGTGGAGGACAGGGGAGAAAGTGTCAAGCTATCAATTTCCATATGACAGAAGACTGGTGCTATTGTACTTCAGCTCTTTTGTTTGTTTCTTCTGTGTGTAGATCTTCAAATTTGAAAGAAAAGTTGGAAATGTTACTCTAACTCCAATTAAAAGATACAAGATGTGTTTTATATTGTCTTTATTTATAACTTTAAACTTTCTATAATTTAATTTTATAATGTTCTGCAAAACATTAGTTTTACCAGTATGTTTTATAACGTAAGCAGGAATGCCAAGCTTTGCTTGCTTTCTGTGCTCTGGAATAGTTCTATTAACTAGTATAAATCTACCTTAACCACTTCTGTTGTTCACCGCTCCAGTTTTGTCTCCTTTTTCTAAAATAAAAATACAATGTCTGTTGTGTTTTCTAAGCTTTGTCACGTGTAATTCACCTGGTGTAAGTTAAATCAGACTGTGTTAATTTAATTGAACAATTAAAAGGTTTAATGGTTGTGAAGTGTTGGGGGTTTTTTTTTGTTTGTTTGGTTGGTTGGTTTTTTTGGTGGGTTTTTTTTTTTTTTTTTTTTTTTTTT
>WHYT01015027.1:78747-104836 GCA_009806455.1 Tetrax tetrax
ATTTATTTATTTTAGGCAGTAACGTCTGCCCCCAATGCTCTTGGTTGCGCATGCGCCATTCCCCAGGAGGCCGCAGCCGGGGAGCGCATGCCTCGCCCCGCCTCTTCCCGCTCCTCCGGCCAATGGGAGCCGGGGTGGGGCTGACTGGCATGGCCGCCCCCATGGTGCGGCCTTGAGCGCCAGCGGCTCCCTCCAAGCCCGCGCGGCCCCGCTGCCCCCGGCCGCCGCCCCGCGCCGCCATGGGCACCGTGCACGCACGGGTAAGCGCCGCGACCGCCGCTCCTCGCCGCCCCGGGCCTGGCCCGAAGGTCGCCGAGGGGAGAACGGCCGTGCTCTCCCCTCGGCGACCTTCGGGCCAGGCCCGGGGCGGCGGCGAGCGCTGGCCGCGCTCCTCCAGCGGGTACAGCGCGGCTCACCGGGACCGGGACCGGGACCGGGATCGGGATCGGGATCGGGACCGGGCCGCCCTTCCCTGCCTCGGCCCGAGGGCTCCGCGCAGGCCCAGGCAGCCGCACCCCGAGGCTCCGTGGCCGGCGTCGCCGGGGGCAGCCGGGCCGGTAACCGCTGTCCTGCCGGGGCCGTGCGCGGTGCCTGGCTAGCGGCAGGCGGGGGGGAAGGGAAGGGGCCCGGCCAGGCCTGGCACGGCTGTCGCGGTGCCGGTACTCGGGGGCAATTTCTTTTCCTTTCTTCTCCCCGTTTTTCTTCCCCTTTGCAGGTCTTCCCTTTTCCGCTTTCCAGGTCTTCCCTTCCTCCTTGGTGGTGGTCAAGGTTGTGAACAAAGATGTAAAACTCAAAATCCATGTACCATTGCTTAAAGAAGGAATGTGGAGGCTTAAGTATTTTTAGTGGTAGGACAAGAAGTAGTGATTGTAATGGCAACAGGAAAAAGTGCATCTTAACCATCATTAAAGAGCTTCAAAGAATAAGGATACGTAGGCTCTGAAATACTTTAGGAAGGCAATGAACTCTCCATGCCTCAAGGCTTTGTTAGAGAAGCATCTCTCAGGATGTTCTTGATAAGCAGGCTACTCTTGAGCAGTCTCCTTTATGGAAAAGTGTAAGAGCCACGCGAGACAGGTTATGAGAAAGTCAAGCTTATATCAGTGTGATGTAGAAAAGGTCAGTGGTGCTGCTGACTGTAAAGCAGAGGAATCAGAGAGCAAATGTTGTCCATTTAGTGAAACCTTGTGAATTTGGCTCGAACTACTTTACCCTTAAAGCAACCACGGGAAGCCTGCATAGGAGTATTTAAAACTGTGACTGAGGTAATTCAGGTATGGTTAATGAGTGACTGACCTGTTTGGGAGCTAGAATGGTTTGGATGTTTCCTCAAGGGCCCAGGTAGAATACCTCTTTCCTGTGAGCCTATTGAAAACCAGCAGGCTTTTACGTAGTGTTTAATTAGACTGAGAAATATATTGGTGCAAGGGGCTGTTAAGGCTCAAGAGTATCTAATTACCATGACTAATTGAATTTGTTTCATTTTTTTCCTCATATTCTTGGTTTTATATCCATCTATGGTACAAACTGATATACAGTATTGTGTGAATGCAGTGTTTCATGTTCACCTGAAAGTTACTGGGAGTGAGAGAGGATTCAGTGTTTATTTACCTCGATTCTGATACGTAGCAGCGATTTACTATTCCAGCAAAACAGCTGTCCTTAAATAATGCGGCAAGTACTGTATTAGTGATTTAAGACTAAAAGTATATTTACTGAGTTACCCAATCCTGACCCCTGCTTTTGCAGGTAACCCAATATTCACTGTTGCTTGAATCAGTTATTTTCTGATATGTCTTATTTTAGGACTCTTTCAGGTATAGTAAATAAAGCCATGCTGTGCTGGAGACCATTTTGATTAAAGTGTTCACCTCCGATGGATAGGGCCTGAGGTTCTTGAGTGTTACTTGGAAGGATATTTTTAAAATAAATATCAAAATATAAAAGCATCTAACTATATGCATAGCAAAGTAACATCCTGAAAACAGCTTTTTTTTTTTTTTCCTTCATTGTTCAACATTTATACTCCTCTCCCTCCCAAAAATCCAAACTAAGTAGTGATGCCCTAAGAAGGTAGAGTTCATCATTAGCACAGGAAACATGCCTTGAAAATAAGGCTATTTTTGAAAGAGTGCAGAGTGTTTTTGAGACACATTCAACACGGAAGCTATTCAGATTTCCTTTAAAATTTCAGCAAACAGGTAGGTTACAAGTGTGCTGGTACATTCCCGTCATTTTTGTTCTGTTTTGCTTTATTTCCCCTTAGTATCTGGTGAGCACAATGTCAAGAACCAGAGTTTTTTTTCCTTTGCAAAAGGCGTAAACCACAAATCCACCTACCGTATTAAATGCAGTTTTCTGTTATGCTTTCAGAGTTTGGAGCCTCTTCCAGCAGGTGGGCCAGACTTTGGTGCCTTGGGAGAGGAAGCTGAACTGGTGGAAGTTGAACCTGAGGCCAAGCAGGAAATTCTTGAAAACAAAGATGTAAGTACCTGAACGACATCCTGGGTCTTTTTTCAAGGTAAATGTCTTGGCACCCTTGCTTGCTTGTTTTTCCTAAGGGAACTTTCTAAACTATGGTTTGACATGTGAAAGAATTAAACTTTGTACTGTGAAATTAATGCGATGTTGTCTAGTTCCTGTTCTTTCTTTCCCTACCACAGGTGTTGTTATTAAAATTCATCTTTGAGCTAATAGACCTGTTTCCTGATACTGCTTTCCCCGCTCTCTCATAAGAGTTTACTGCTTCTGCAGCACTGCTTAGGAGCAAACCAGGCAACTGTCCTTAATTAATCTGCTAGAGTGCAGAATTAGCTAGGTTTCAGGTGATTGTTTAACAAGATGAATGCTTTTAAGATGATATAAAATCTCAAAATGCTAGTGATCTTAATATGCATTTTAAACTACAGTGCTCCAGTGGTGGTAATAATTTTAATAGTTACAGTTTAAATATTTATGGCTTGTAGGTTGGTTTGTTTTTTCTTTTAACTCTTTGCTTGTGTGTAGCTGCTACAAGAAATAGCTAACTACAACGAACTACATGTTTTGTCTTAGGTGTCTTAATACCCGAGTGTGATTTCTGCAGGGGCTTACTTGTCCATGCAACACTAACAACTAAAATCCCACCAGCTACAGTTGGTTACTGTCCCTTCTGCTACAAGTATTATTAGACTTCTTTTTTCTTTAATTTTCACGTTAAGGGAACGACTTTCCAGAATTGTAGATAGCACTGATATCTCATAATGTAGTTTAGCAGTAATTAGCCTTGGAGTCTTCAGGGTTTTTCACCTGGACAGCAATATTTTTTTCTGTATTGGTGATTTTGATACTCATTATTAAATGCAAATTCAGTATTTGTGTTTAAACATCTGTACTGTTTAGGTGGTGGTTCAGCATGTGCACTTCGATGGACTTGGGAGGACCAAAGATGACATTATCATGTATGAAATCGCTGATGTTTTCAAGGCAAAAAATCTCATTGATGTGAGTACTGTAGTGAATATTGGACCTGCTGTTTAAAAATTCAGGTTACAATTTTCTCTCTTTTTTCCTGCTTTGGACTGCTCCCTTCAGACATGGGGCAACTTTGTCAAGTTTTGTGATGATTCTGATCATGTGATATGAAAGCCAAACTTAAATATGAAATACTGGCAGATAGTGTATTTTCTGATGTATTCAGCTCAAAGATGTTGTGAGATGGCAAACGGTATTCTTGGATATTTTTTCAGCTTCACTCTTCCCATTTGAGAATTACAACTGAAGGTGACACTTTCAGTTAATTTGCTTGAGATAAATTATTGGATCTCAGCACTGATAACTGGTGCCAGTCATGACAGTGGATCAAAGTGTGAGTTAGGCTCTTTGTCCTTGCACTTTTAGGTGGCAGTTCCTTCTGGAATATGGCTGGCAATTAGACCTGTAAATTGGTCTAAATTTAAACACATTAGGGTGTTTGGATTTTTGCGAAAAGCATGGGCTTCAAATATAGGTGTGTAAGTTTTAAGTACTGTAGCCTATTTGAATAATGGGTTCAAGTATTGTAACAGTTAGGATGCAATCTAATGGAGGGTAGGAATTGAGCCGGATGCTCTGGGTTTAATTTATTTCTTTACAGATTCAAGTGGTAAAGTGGTTGTGATTTGTTTTGAAGGGGCATGTATGTGTCTTTGTATACAAAATCTGTGAATATTGTATGACTTAGCTGCATTTTAACTATTTTATCCTTGTTATTTTTTGATAACCTGGAAGCCTGAGCTACTTATCTCATCCTGTAGGTGATGAGAAAATCGCATGAAGCTCGTGAAAAGTTGCTTCGTCTAGGAATCTTTAGACAGGTGGACGTTCTGATTGATACTTGTCAAGGTATGTATTGCCTCTTAAATCCTCACCTTAATTTCTGTCTATTCTAATGTAAGAATTTGTGTACATCTTTGATTTTAGTGAGGAGGTAACAAACAAATGTTACCATTTCATAAGTAAACTAAAATGTTGATGACTAAAGCCAGTCATGCTATGATTGAACCAAATTCTGCACTCATATCCAAAAGACATTTTTTTTCTCAAACCATTTTTCTCTGTAATGTAGACTTTTATTATCTTTTAATTCAACCAGTCTTCAAATAATTCAAGTAATCTTCTGTCTGCATTTTTAAAATAGCTCTTTGGAGATAACGTTTGTTTGTTTATGTAGGAGATGATGCCCTTCCAAATGGTTTAGATGTAACCTTTGAGGTAACAGAATTGAGAAGACTAACTGGAAGCTATAATACTATGGTTGGCAACAATGAAGGCAGTATGGTATGAATTATTTCAAATAATTATTAATTCGTTTTGATATTTCTCCTACTTTCATGTTTCAAACCTAGCAAGGAATTTGGTGATTAAATAAGCGAGGATTTGATCCAAGCCAAATTATTTTCTTGATCCAGATTTACTAAGGCTTTGCCAGACCTTTGTTTGTAAAGAGTCTTTGTATTAGTCAGGCTTTCATTCAGCAAAAGCCTATTTTGAGCTAAGAGAGAATGTTGTGGCTTCCACCTCAGAATGTTAATTGTTTAATTCTTAAAATGACTTAAATTACTTCTTGATGATATTTGAGATGCTTTATCTACTGGAGAGATTAGTAAGGAGTTTGACATTTAGTTTCTGTGGGATCTATTTAAAGTGCTTTTCTTCTCAGTTGAAATGCTTTATGTTTGACTTAGAAATTATTCTTGGTTTTCACTATTTTAACTCAGTACCAGTTATTCTGGTTTCAAAATGCAAGGTTTTCCAGAACCATACAAACTGTTTGTAACTTGTTTCAATTAAGGATGCACCAGATTAAAATATTGTATGAAAAATATTTACAAATCAACAGGAAAAGCAACAGCCATACTGTTATTTTGTTAATGTCGGTTTAACAGAAGTGCTGGTGTAAGTAGATCATGCTTTCAGGTGCTCATTCCTGCACCCATTCTGCCTTCTCATGCGCACAGTGCAGCTGTGCCTGGGGCTGGTAGATAAGCCGGATCAAGGGACTCATCCTTGTCGTCTTAGGGGTATTTTTAACCTGGATAAGATCCTGAATGACTCAGGTGATGGTGTTTCGCAAGTGCAGGGAGAATAGGAACTCAGTGAGTTGAGAGCTGCTGAGAGCAATGTCCAGGGTGTCCTGGACTGGATGAAACCAGTGGGGAATCCTCCCTGTTGGTTCTAGTGCATTTGAAACCAGTCTGAAAGCTACTGTGGTTTCTCTTTTTGTACTCTGCTTCCCCCTCTGTTTGTTTTTAATTTGTTATGGAGAAGTAAAACATTGGAGTTATATAAAAGCATGACTGGTATATACTGGTATTGGTACCAGAGATGTGTTTCCTGAAGAGTTAAATAGATTTGATATTTATTCTAATCCCTTAAATTAATCGGAAGTCCATAGATCTAATATTTCATACTAATAGCCCTTTGGATTAGTGTTTTCTGCTTCATTGGATAATTGCATAGTAGCTATCATCACAAAGTTCAGGTGACTGATTTGCTTCCAGTAGCTGTTAGACAAAGGCAATCAGGATTTGGTAGCTTTTTTACATTCTTTTAAAAGAGAACGCACAACAGTAGAACAATCCTAGTGATGCATGTGCTTGGAGGAAACCTGCTCCATCCTTTCTGCCAAAGGGCCAAGAGCTGCTAGAGAAATACAAGGAATTTATGTCAAAATAGGCAAAAGTGTTTAACTAGTTTCTGGAGAATTGTCGTGGTCTGTTGTACTGCTATTGGGACTGATTGCAAAAGCATCTTGTTAATAAAAAAAAAAAAAATATACAAGGAAGTGAATCTGTATTGATAGTTTTCCATTGGCTTATTTGTATGGTTCCGATGAACTGTACCTGGCAGGTAGTTTTCCTGATAATCAGCCGGAAAGTCTGCAGTTGCAGAGCAGCTGCTTATTATCCCAAAGAATTACTCTCCTGGTCTTTGAGACTAACTGGGAGATTGTGCTTGAAATAATAGCAGTACTGATGATACAATGGGAGTGCAGATTAAGTCAGTTGCTTATTCAACTGTCCAATAAGTCCAGTAATAGACAGCAATAAAAATTGGATGATTAACAGCAACTTGTGCTATTGTGATGGCATTTGCCACTAGTGCAAAAAGAAACCTAACTTAAAAGGAGAATGCATTCAGTTACAATTATTTTTAATGCCTTAATTTCTCATTGTCATGGTAGATATGCTTGTCTTCAGCATATGATTAAGGTGCATGACAGCAAAATATATTAAATGCTGTTGGTTTTTCTTATTTTCCATAGGTACTTGGGCTCAAGTTCCCAAATCTCTTTGGACGTGCAGAAAAGGTAACCTTCCAGTTCTCCTATGGAACAAAGGAAACTTCGTATGGCCTGTCATTCTTCAAACCACAGCCTGGAAACTTTGAAAGAAAGTAGGGGATGCATTCTTGTGCCCTTCTTTTTTTTTAGTGAAGGAATATAAAACAATTAATAAGATCTTTCATTGAGTAATAATTACATTTATTCCTTTGCTGAGGGTCTGTTAATAATGTAGCAGAGCCAGTTTCTTAAGTTTTTGTGATAATTTAAAACTCCACCTACTTAAATAGTTTCACTTTCAAACCTACTGGCAATGTTGTGTTTCAGTTTTTCAGTCAACCTGTATAAAGTAACTGGACAGTTCCCTTGGAGCTCTCTTCGTGAAACTGATAGAGGAATATCAACAGAATTTAATGTAAGTGTAGGATAAGCGTTTGTCGAACACATGCTTCATTTACATTTAATTTGGGTCACAGCTGGCTTTTGCAGATATTTGGTTTACTTTTTTAATGGTTGAAACACTTGTGCACAGACCTAACTCGTCATTATTTGAAAGAGGTCAACAATTTTAAAATGACAGTGGTAATACAGTTCAGTCTTTTTGTTAGAATTCAATCTTATTTTGGCCATATAAAAATACCAATGTGTTTTTCGTCAAATTTTTAATGTTTAAAGTATCATTTCAGAGAGGCAGCTGGTTGCCTAGCTCACTGTATCAGCCCAATTCAAGATAACTTTTGTTTCAGATGGATTAAGTAGCGTGCACCTATGTGGAGAAACTCTTGGCTGGAGCAGGGTTGGCATGACTCTGAAATGAAAAAGGGTTTCTCTCTGATCCAAGAAGTTTGTAAAGAAAAAGCTTAGACTCCTGTATAAAAAAACTTCAGAGAGAAAGACTTTTCAGGGAAATGTATATTTTAATTCTGTGGAAGCATTTTTTTCATATCTTACTCAATTCTTTATTTGTAGTTTCCAATCTGGAAGACCAATCACACACTGAAGTGGGAGGGTGTGTGGAGAGAGCTTGGCTGCCTTGCTAGAACGGCATCCTTTTCTGTTCGAGAAGAAAGTGGACACTCTCTTAAATCTTCTCTCTCTGTAAGACTTTATCTTGATAATTTTAAAAAACACATTATTTTGAGTCACCTAATACTTACGAATTATACCAATGGAGCTTTCTGTCCTAGTAGGTAGTATGCTTTACTTCAAACATCTTTGGCAGTGTTTGATCATTCGCACAGAGCCATCCAGGAAGGCCAAAGAGAAAACGTATTTTCGTAGTTGACTGTTGTACAGGCTGGCTTGTTCTTTCTGCAGGGCCTCCCTCAGTCTCACCTGTCATCTCTTTTTGCATAATTGTTTTGTTTTGTAGAAGTCAGGATCAGTACATTTCCTTATCCTACAGTTGTTGTGCCCTTTCTAAATATTCCTTCCTATAGCAGTTTTTGGTCACTTGTGATCTTTAACTTCTAGCTTACAAATTGTAGGAGATGAACTATTTGCAGGTTACCATCACAGAACCGGTGATTTACACTGGGGCATTGTTGCTGCTGTATTTCTGCTGTGTACCATGGCCCAAAGATATAAATGTATGCATTTCATGTGGCCTCTAAATTCAAAACTAAGTTAGTCTGAATGTATGTTGTCCTCAAATCTATCTAGCGTTAGCTGGAGGTGTGGTTGTCTTCCACTGTTTGCACAGTTTTTGAAGGAAAATAGTAGTGTCACTCTGTGGTATTCAACAGATGTGAGAACCTAAAAGTCTTTTTTTTTTTTTTTTTTTTTTTTTTTTTTTTTATTCTTTTCAGCATGCCATGGTAATTGATTCCCGGAACTCCTCAATCTTGCCAAGACGAGGTGCTTTGCTGAAAATTAATCAGGTAGTATTAAATCAGCTATGCTGTTATTGGATTTTATATGTAAGTGTGTTTGAGTAAGTCTTCATTTATCTAATTGGTGTTCATGTTTAAAATGTCCAGAGTTGGAAATTAATCATAAATTGGCTAGGATACAGTGAAAAACAGTATTTACTTTTCATCTTTACAGCATGTGCCTTTTAAAATCATGAAACCATTTTTATGGTGGCAAATTTTTATTTGTATACCACTGGTCAAACAGCACAGCCATTTTATCTTTCCATTAGCATTAAATTATTTATTAGCTGAGATATATTATCCCTGACAGTATTTACTCTACACTTTACAGTAGGCATTTGTCCTTGTTTTCTAACACTGTAATGCAAGCCTACCAGACTGTGGTCCTGTTCCTACTTACAAAGTTTGTAAGTCTTAGAATTAAAAATGAAAGACTAAGTAAAAATAACTCTGAAAGGTATACACATCTATCATTTTGGCATAGAAAATGTTTTTCACTTTTGTTACTTTCAGAGCTTTTAGAAAAGCTCGCTTTTCTGCTGTATGGATTAATACTTCAGAAGCATTAACTTCTGCAATGCTTTAAAAGCAGAATGCTTTGAAATGCCCTTGGAACTAAAAGTGCTACTGTTCCAGTAAGCAGCAGTGAACTATTCTATTTCTGAGTGAGAAAGGTGGTTATAATTCAGGGTTTAGTTAACCTATTATTTGGTAGATGCTGCCTCTTAACACTGATTCAGTCACTTCATTGTTATTTTAAACTCACATTGGTGTAATGCAACTGTCTGGTTCTTCGGCCCTGCTTTAGTACATATGAAGTCTTTTCAGGTCTAGGTAAATACAGTAAGAGTTGTGATTTTGGGTGCTGAATTTTCCAGTTCTGTTCTATTTTGCCATCTTTTACAAAATGGCTTAGAAAGCAATACCTTGGTTTAATATTTTTAGCAGAAAAATGCAGGTCATTTTTCTGAAGGTCATGCATGGTTTTTCATTGGTCCAAAATTCAGTTGTCTCTCCATACCAGTGTGTCTGTATTTCTTGTATAGAAAACTGTGCTTATGCTGATGCAGACATGGTGGACTTTTAGAGGGAAGAAATATGTAATATCTGTTAAAACTTTCATAAACTTATGTCTTTGCAGGAGTTGGCTGGCTACACAGGTGGAGATGTGAGCTTTCTAAAAGAGGATTTTGAATTTCAGTTGAATAAGCAACTTATCTGGGATTCGGTAATTTTATTAAAGATATTTTTGTAATTTATCTGAGTTAGCAAATTAGCTTATTGAATCTGTATCTTATGATGAATTTCTATTTCTTATGATGATTTTTCACCATTAATTAGCAAAAGTTAATGGATGTGAAAAATGGATGGTGTAGATATTTTTAACCTGACATTCCCACTGTGTGCATTCACTTGAGAAGTGGGCAATTTGGAAAGCACGACTTGTTTGACAGTTAACCATATGAACTGTTCTCTTCAAAATTAATATTGGACATGTCTGTTCTTTGTGATCTTGAAGAGGGATTTTTCAAAAACTTATTATAGCCTTTGTTCTGTCTCTTTCACCTGATTATGAATATTCTGACTCATCTTGGTTTAGTTTTATTTTGTCATTGTAAATTACAAATATATGACTACTAATTTTGGTATCGTAACATATAATTACTTCTTCTATGTAAAATTGTTGGGAAACAATGGGAAGATTGATTTCATTACAATGCTAAGCTTGCAATACAACATTTTTGTGCACAATGAATAATTTAAATTGCAATAAGACAAACACATGGTACCATGAGAAGTTTAGATGAGGCCCCAGGCTGCCAACTAGGTTTCCTTCAGAGGAAATTACACTAGATAACTCCAATCCAAGTTTGTTTTTAATGAACTTCAGCTTTTTATAAGAACATAGAGATCTTAAGTTTCTGGCAGCTTTAACACCATAGAAGTAGTATTAGGTGGAAAGAGTATTTTTCTGCTTAGTAAAATAAGATTTTCAGTATGTCCTAGAAATATTTCTTATCTGTATTTAGAAAGAAGTTCTTTATCACATGGAGATGGTGCAGTAAGTTCTTGTCTCATAGCTGAATGGGGAATTAAACAGCAACTTCCATTATGAAGATTTAAGTCAGAGGTTACAATAATTTGCATCCCAACAAACTAAAATAAAAAAAATTAAAACCAAACCAAAACAAACAAAAAAAAGCATTGAGAAGATCTCTGCCTCTTGATAGCTTTTTAAGAAGTACTAGAATAATGAAGAAATTACAGGAGAATGGAAGAAGATTAGCATTATGCCAGCAGTACAACTGGAAAACTCCAAGCTACTTTTGTAGTGCAGATACTAAGCAACTGATGCTGTGAGGATCTGTCAGTCTGCTGTGTCATGCTTTTATTGTGAGGCGACTCAGTGCAATGAAGTTCTTGGGTTAGATCAGTGAGGCCAACATAGAAAGGCATTTTAAGGCTATTTGCTATACCCCTTTCTCATTACATCATTATATTTGCACCTTCCGTGTGGTAGAAGAAAAGACGTTACCTGATGAGTGCACTTCTAATCATCTTACATTTATTTGCTGAGAAAGACAGCGTATTCTCCTATGAAGTAATTCAAAGACTTAATGGCTATGCAAAGAGGACTTTGCTCTTTCCCATAACTGCTGCTAATGTGCCTACATTGTAAATGAAAATGAAGCGTATCTCATCACGTGGTGTCTATAATTTTGTCACCCGTTGTTCGTGAGCGTAGACTTGCATCCAGCTGGCTTTTGCATATGCTATGTGTTGTGTAACCAGGTACACACGTACCGCCGGATGAGTTCACATCCGATAATGGCAGAGGGGGCATCTGGGGACTCGCAGGGCAGAAGGTAGCAGAAGTGTGCTGTAAAATTAGAGACATTATCCAAGACCTTTAGCCTAGGTATTGACAATAGATCTGGCAGTAGCACTTCTACTTAGTAAGCAGGCAGAAAACAAATAATTAAATATTTTTAGTATGGTGATTTGGCTGCCAAGAATTTCTGTAGAGATAAGCAGTAATGCTGTCAGTATAGCAGTAATGATGTCAGTTTAGCAAGTTGCAGAAGGTGGTTGCATTTAATTATAAGGCTAATTTACAAATAGGTAATTATTGCACATTCTGGGTAGCTATTTGCTGGACTTAGCCTCCCTATGGTTTTAAAATTGTCAGGAGTAATTTATGTCAGCGGTGTTGTCTTATTTCAAGACAGGAAAATTCATAAGAAAATAGGAGCTGGATGAATGTTGCCTTTAGCTATTGTGAAAGGAGTACTTGGTTCAAATGTGCTGTATTGACTTTTTCAAGATGTAGCACTGCATAAAAGAAAGAGGGCAGCAACGATCAAGAGTTTCCTGAAAATACTGTTCTTGATGGTGTGAATATCCATGCATAGACTGTGATCTTCTGTAACTTTGTCAGACTAGTGGGACCTTTGCCCGTTACTGAGCAATGAAATTTTATTAATACTGTTTTTAGGGAAATTGAGTAATACATATTAATAACTAACTTCTTTTTTCTCTCCAAAGGTTTTTTCAGCATCACTTTGGGGTGGAATGCTAGTACCTATTGGAGACAAGCCATCCAGTATAGCTGATAGGCAAGTATTTTAAATATTTCTTTTTTTTTTTTCCTCAGTCAACCCAAGTAATATATAAGGAAAACTCTATAGTAGAAGACAATAGCAGTAGTAGATTGATTCTGAGGAGAGTAAAATGTTTCTTTAATTGCATGTTAGTACTCAAGCCATGCTTTCTGTTTCTGATTTTTATATTGGGGAAGTATAGATTTATAATTTGCTGTGTAGTTGCTCTGCCTGCCAATATTTCTGGTTGCAAAACGGTATTTACCATCTGCAAAATTGTGTATCAGGCATAGGTAACATTATGTATTTTTAGAAGTAAAGCTATATTCTAACTATCTTGGCTTTTTAGACAACTTTGCCCTCTTAACACTTGTGTTTAAAGATCACTACCAGAAACCATTGAGATGTAAATTTATTTACAATAAACACTAAGTGTCAACTTCACATGTGACAGATCTTAACTACAGTATTTCTATCAAAATTATTACAACAGAGAGAATCAGACAGTATTCTGATTCTTCTCCAGTGCTGTGGATCCTTCTGTTTTGATCTTTCTAAGTGATGGAAAACTGATTTTTATTTTTAATACTTCCATTTATTTTTAATTTTTTTTTGCCAAATGCATCAGGATTTAGATATAATTTCTTGTATTTCTTTAAATACAGTTTACTAAACTTGTCACAAAACTACCTGTAACTCTGAAAAGCTGTGTTAGAAGTATGGCTAGATGTTTCAAAATATGTCCTTTCAAGTCAGGCATTAACTTAAATTTGATTGTGTTCACTAGGTTTTACCTTGGTGGACCAACAAGCGTGCGTGGTTTCAGTATGTACAGCATTGGACCCCAGAGTGAAGGTCTGAAACTTGTAAATCCCACTCCTCTGACAATACTGTAAATATTACTGTGTAACAAAGAGTCCAGTTCTGTCCGTATACCGGACAGAATTGTGTAGCTTAAAAACAATTGCACTTATTCTGTACTTTGAATCCGAGAAGTGTTATGTCTTTGATCTGTCGTTATATATTAGTTCAGAAAGGAATAAAGCCCGGTAGTTCTTAGTTAAGCCATAAGCTAATTTTGTAAACCAAATGTGCGTTCATACATACTTCCAGTACGCCACTTTAATTGGTAAGAGACCTTCAAGCTGAAAAAGTTCCCAAAAGATGGTTTTAGCAAGAGTCACATTAAATCTCTGTTTGATACAGCATATGTTCAGGTAGCTTAGGGGAGAGGTAATCTGATCAACAACGGTGTTCAGAGGGCCAAGAGCTTCCTCAGTTCTATTCCTTACTCTGCTGCTGACTTGCTGTTATCAGTGGATTCATTATTCAGTATATTTTAAAGCTAATTGTTCAATTGTATCAATTGACTCAGAGGTGTTCAGGAGGTAGTCTCTAATGAACCACTAGAAGGTGCATGCCTCAGGCTGTTCTGTTGAGGGAATGAAGAAAAAGGACACTTCACTTGGAAGGATTAAAGAATTGTGTAAGTGCTAATTTTTTTACTTGATAGCAGTGAGGTTGGAGAGAGCTAGAAGCAAATGGCAAGAGTTCTAAAGGGTAGAAGTGCAATGTAAAACAACTTAGGGGGTCTGTTCTTGTACCTTTAACAACTGTTTCTTTTAATGTATTCCCCAGTAAATGTTTTTATTCCAATGTTTTACCTAATAGGTGATTACTTGGGAGGAGAAGCCTACTGGGCTGGAGGCTTGCATCTATATACCCCTCTCCCTTTCCGGCCAGGCCGGGGAGGGTTTGGAGACCTTTTCCGAACGCATTTCTTCCTTAATGCTGGAAACCTCTGCAACCTTAATTATGGTAAGACCCAATAGAATTGTGTATAACAAAACCTGCTTATATATATATGTAAGTAAAAGCAAAAAAGAGACCTCTCCTGTGTGTGTTTACTCAGAAGCAGTTTGTTTACTGCATATATTTTGGTGCATATATATTTTCAGTCTTTAGTACTCATTTCCAGATTCATCCAAGTAGATACACTGTGGTGGGAAATGAAGATCAACTAGCAATCCAACTAAAATCATAGTAGTTTGAGTCCAAGGTACTTGGCATTTATGGGGGTTGTGGGTAGTAAATAAATTTTGAATCTGCAAGAGGTGCTCCTAAGTAGTCTGTCTTCGAGCTCGGAAAATCCAGTTAGCCTTTGATCACTTTGGCAGTCTACTTTGATTCTTGTTGCCCTACTCTTTTGCTTTCAGGTGACGGTCCCAGAGCTCATCTGCAGAAGCTGGCAGAGTGTATGCGATGGTCTTACGGTGCCGGAATAGTGCTCCGACTTGGAAACATTGCTAGATTAGAACTTAACTACTGTTTCCCCATGGGAGTACAGTCTGGTGACAGGTTTGTTTTTTGTACCAATTTCTTTAGTAGTAGCTGGTTTTAATGGTTTTGTTAGAGAGAATTGCTGCCTTTTAGTTTTGTTTATTCTGTGCCAGCGTAGAGATTTTTCAGCACTTGATGCTCTTCTTTCAGCTCGCTATATTCATGTTGGTTTCACAGTACTACTTGGTTTAAGACTTTGTTTCTCAAGTTTCAAAGTTCATTGAACTTGAGATCAGCTGTTGAAATGTATGAATAGCTGTGTGGCAGGTTTTATTTCTTTAGGGGAAATGATCACTCAAACAGCTCATGGGATTTTCTTAAGCTTTCAGAAACAAATGATTGGATGAATACTGAGTTTAATGTATTTGCTTGAAAAATGAAAACAAGTTTAGCTATAGATAAAGAGAGAACAAATTAGCTTTTTAGCAACCAATTGTCCTACATCAAGCAAATATAGTATGCAATAAAAAAGCTTCAGGGGGCCTGTTCTATGAATACTGTGTGAGATACTCTGTATTTTGTACAGGAGTTGGATTATGTTTCTATGTGACATTCATGTGAATGAACAATAGCAATTTTAAAATTATGGGCTTTATTTTGCAAATGTAAATATTCCATATGGATGACAGATTGGCAAAGCATTTATTTTAAAAAGCCTTTGTCAGCTAAAATTTGAATTGCAGCTTTCCAAAGATTTAAAACCTGGAGAATTTGGGGATAGGGAGAATTGATTTTAATTTCATCAGTACCTTATATATCACTTACATTGTTTGTTATTTGTTTCTTTTCAGGATATGTGATGGTGTTCAGTTTGGAGCAGGAATCAGATTTCTATAATACAGAAACATTTTACATCATTATATTAAATTGTGCTCTGAAACTGAAATCAAGACTATAATACAGCTCGATACGGTGTAACCTTTTTCTTGAAATACAGATACACATCTGAGTGATTTACCCCTCAGACTCCATAAGAAACTACATTAAAGAATTACACTCTAAAGGTTCATTGTACCTCTGATTATTGTCAAAGATGGGAGAGCGTTTGTAGGATTCTAGCTATTTTAACTTACAGCTTTTAGTTATTAGTTGTTACTTAAAAGATTAGAGTTGTGTCAGAAATTGGCTCTTGAATACGGTTTACATGATTATAGTTGTCATTGCCCTGCACAGCCTTCACTCTTGTAACCGCAAGTCTCACCAAGTGTGAGTATGGCTGAAGTGGAAATTAAGGGGGAACAGTTTTTTCCCATCATCAACTTCTGTGAGCAAATGACCCTGAAAATATTCTGTTATGCATCAGAAGTTATTTTGTACAAATAATGGTCGTAAATGAACCAAAATATGCTGATTTGAATATATTTTGCTATTGTAAAATAATTTATATTTAAATGTTTCCTACAATCTGAATTGCGTACTGTAAAAATTCAAGTCAGCTGTATAGCACAGTAAATACTAGAATTCAAGAATAACTTTGAAAGGTTCAGGGTTCTCAACTCTAAGGCGGTTTTGAGTGTTTTACTGCTCTCAGTGAAGCCATTGATTTGGGTCTTGCAAACACATCTTTTTGTAACAGTTGCAAAAAGGGATGTCTAGGTGTGATCATAGAATCATAGAATGGTTACAGCTGGAAGGGACCTTCAAAGGTCATCTAGTCCAACCCCCCTGCAAGAAGCGGGGACATCCCTGACTAGATCAGGTTGCTCAGAGCCTCATCCAACATGGCCTTGAACATTTCCAGGGATGGGGCATCAACCATCTTTCTGGGCAACCTGTTCCAGTGTTCTACAACTCACATTGTAAAAAATTTTTTCCTAATATCCAATCTAAATCTACCTCCCCCTATTTTAAATCCATTACCCCTCATCCTACCACAACAGGCCCTACTGAACAGCCTCTCCCCATCTTTCCTGTAGGCCCCCTTGAGGTACTGGAAGACCGCTATCAGGTCTCCCCGGAGCCTCCTCTTCTCCAGGCTGAACAGCCCCAACTCTCTCAGCCTGTCCTCATAGGAAAGGTGCTCCAGTCCTCTTATCATCTTCATGGCCCTCCTCTGGATCTTCTCCAATTGGTCCATGTTCTTCTTATGTTGGGGGCTCAATCATGTGATACTACCCTGTTTGCTTTTGTGTGAGAGGCATGCTACTCTACTGACTTTTTTAGATGCTAATTTCACGTAAAAGTGACCTCCTGCTTTATCACTTGGCATATATTCCGGTTTTTATAAGGTCGGAGTAATTTACTAGTTTAGTCCAAATAACTCAGTCTTGAAGACAGTTGCATATCTGTCTTTGTTTATATGTATCAGTCCCGAGTTGTCACCCTAAGAGAACATGAACCTAGAATCCACTTTCCTTGCATCTAAATTTACCGTTTTTTTTTCTTAAGTGTTGGCAAATCTAAGATCATAATACAAAGAAGATTCTAGGAGAGCAGAACAGAAATACACAAGCTATTGTACTCCTCATTTCTTCTACTCGGCTAAAGAAAGGTTTGGACGTACTGGCACGCTACTTGACCTTGACAAATGCTGTCAGGACTGCCGTGAGATCTTGTTCCCAGTCAAGTTAGCACTGAGACTCCACTCTCTTTAAAGAGACTACAGTTTTATACATGGCTTTAGCATTGGTGTGTATTGCTGTTGCAGTAATACAGTAACTAAATCTGCTTATATTGATGACTCACTTTCTAAAATACGGAGGCTGGAACCTGGTCTGCCTAGTTTTGCAGAGCTGCACTTGACTGAACATCCTTCCCTTCTTATAAAGTTGCAGCAACAGACTCACAGATGTTCAAAACAGAAAACTGAATGATAGAAGTCAGGTCTATTTCAAATACCAAAATTTAATATAAAAAATCCTTTTCATTGTGTGTCTCTAACAGCTACTGTAGCAAATACATATTTAACAAAGCATTTCTGATGATTTTTTGTTGTCAAAAATTCTTAAGAATGTCAACAAATGTTATTAGTTTTTTTCCAGCACTATCTACATTTTGACATACAAAAATATTTTTAATGGGAATGTTTATATACCAGAATACTGTTAGGATTTTCTCCTAGGAGTTCAAAGTCTATTTTGATCCTTTTGATAAAATTAGATATATTCTATTACCTTAAGAACTTTTTTTTGTGCGCGTTATTTGTTAGTAAAGGCTGCTTAAGTATAATACTTTAATATTACATGATAGAGCCCTAAGCAAGTATCAGGTGGCCATTTTAGGGGGCATACTAGTCTTTCAGAGTTGGGCAGGCCTACAGAAATAGCCTCAGCCTCAGTCTGTGCACTAAGAAGGAGTTAGTCCACAATTAAGTTTTCAGAAAACTGTCATCTATATGAGATATAAGGGATGAATGGGGGAAACTGTGAAGGCTGAAGAGGCCTTTCAAGCACATCTGCTGACAGACCACACTATACTGCACACCATAGAATTGTCCAGTAAGAATAAAGGGAGAAAAATTATGTTACATGAGCCTTTACGTGGGTTGCTGTTTCCTTACCTGTATTGCACTACACTGAAAGTCATTTTCTTACGACGTGTAACAAGTGCACAAAAGCTGTCACCGTATATGAAGTATTCCTGTATTCCTCTGGAAGCAACATCTGGATTACACCATTACTTTTATAGAATACTGATATCATTAATACATTCCGATTTAAAATTTGTTGCAGAGACTAATAATTAGGATGGAAGGAGAGAGAAATTGGGATCCCACTAGAAGCTGCTGTAGTGCTAAGTGGATTCAGTGGTAGAACAGCTCCGGAAAGATAGGAAGCAACTGTCCTCTTGTCCGATTGCATTTCTGGCCAGAGTGTATCTGTGAAAGGATAAAAGGCGTAAGGCTGGCCAGCAGTCATAACTGTGTTTCAAAAGCATGATACTTGCTAAAATTGATAGTTTTCTTGCTTTTATAGCAAGAGCTATATATTTATCTTTCTTACTGTTATATCTTACTGCTCTATATTTGTGTCTTACTGTTAGGGACAGTAAGATGGTGATAAATGTCTCCAAATGGTACATCAGGTACACCTGAAACAACCACCCACACACTTCTAGACTCTTGAATTTTATGTGAACAGTGCTGATGCTGCAAATACCATCTGAAGCATGGAGTTTCTTCAGCTGTGTGGTTACTTTACTGCTTACAGGCCTTTCTAGGGACTAAAGGAGGCCTGGGGAAGAGAGGAGGGCTTTTGGGGAGAAGGGCTGCAGTGTCTTGATGGATTGGGGGCACCTCTGAGCCAGTGGGGAGGTAGCAATAATATCAGAAACAGGGCTAATACTTGTATCACCAGCTGTAAGACAGCAAGTGATTTCTTGGAGCTGTTCACCTTCATAAAAACATTGAAAAATCTCTTTATATTTGGGAGATCTGGTGGTATGAGGTACTGCTGGCGAGTGAGCTGCTGTGGGGCTTTAGGGGAAGATGTAAGAGGAAATTAGAAGGTTGTTAAAATGTAGGGGATGGGCTTGCTGTCATATTGTTAAGAGCATAACTATTTGATTTAAAAAACAAGCTTTAAAACTAAAACACGACCCTGACCTTTGTAATACAGAAATGTGCTTCACCGCAGTACATTTGCTGTTGCTCTGTGCCTTTTTTAGTACAGGTCTGTACTTCCTGCCAATGGAAATCTCTGCAGAGATGTAGCAACTAATGTTTGATACTTACTGTCTTTCCAAAATACCTGTTGGTTTTGTCAACCATCTGTGTAGAAACTGCTGTCCATGTCATGATCTTTGAGGGAAGCATACAGAATCTTCCTCTGCCATATGCGATAAAGTGTACAGGCCCACGGAAAGGTGAGTGGGGGTCAAGCTAGCCCTCCCTTCTCTGGACTGCATGAATAGTTACTCAGATGAAAAATGAAAAATTTACACTGTGATGTTACAGGAAGAAAAAAAAAACAAACCCTTTTCCTTCGCGGGAATATTAAGGAGTTGGTCAGATGTCTGGGAGATTATCCTGAACTTTGTACAGGATAATGTAAGAAAACCACCCTAAAATTCCAGAATTTGAGTGTATAAGATTGTAGGTTTGTTCTACCATTCTTGTCTTTAAAAGGGCTGGAGCCTGGCAGCCACAATTGTAGCAATTGTTTTCCAGAGGATTTTTACACAACTTCTCTACCTTGGAAAGGTTTTTGAAATAGTATAATTGAATGTATGTTTTATGACAGCAGAGCTAAATCACTGTTAGCAACTGAAATGCTCTTGGATGATTTTAACTTAATTGGGATGAGAGTTTGTGCTGGACATATTCTGTGTAAGCTGGAGCATTTGACTTTCTTCCATTGTTAAGCAAAAAATGCAACCTGTCTGCAGCTGGTGCAGCTATTGTCTGCATGAAATAAATGGTCTTTTAATTTAAAGGTTTTTCAGTTAAATAGAATACATAATAAAAATTATTCTGAAGCAAATCAGTAGCATCAGTTAAGTGGTACATTTCTGCCTCGGTATTAAATAAGTAACATTATTAAAACAAAACAAAGCACCAAAACCAAACCTCCCCTCCAAAACACATTTTCACTCATTTGGCAGACCAAGAAGAAAAATTAACTATAACTGTCATGTGTCTATAAGGTATCTTTCATCTTAGAAAAATCAGTAAAAGTATTATTATAATAGAACAAGACTGTATGTAATGATTTTTCTAGTTTAAAAAGCAAGTTGTTTTGCTTTGTTTCAATACATGAAGACCTATGAGAGACTGTATGACTGTATATTCAATGTCAGCATTGTTTTGTGATACATCTACTTACAGTAACCTCGTGTAGTCTAAAATTTTGAATACGGTATAAAGTGCTATAAGGCTATGGTAGAGGAAACAGAAAACCTTTATAAAAAAGAAGACAAGCAATGTTAAAATCAGCAAATGTGAATTCAGGCTTTTAAATGTTCAACTAAATATTAAAGCTAACAGTTCGGGGCTGAAATTAAAAACAGATTTCAAACTAGGTTTAGTCTTTCCCGTGTCATTCTCTGTTTCTGAATAGACATGTTTATGCTCTGACAGATTTCATAATGAATATACACTCACAGGAATCTCATCCCTGATAAAAGGTAGGGTACCAGAGAGAATTTTCAGAGACGCAGAGTGCTGGTATCTCATTCAATATGGAAGGTTTAAACAAATAACGCAGCTGGCCGCCTTCATACTTGTCTTTAGACAGAATACGCACTTCAAACTGAAGGCCATTCAACTCGTGCAGCAGCAGCTGTGTCACTTTTAATGGCCACCAGCCAGTTTAGTTATTAAAGACTAACACACACTTGATGAGAAGTACCGATATAAGCTCTTCATTTCCTATTTAGAAGAGCACTGTTTGTTTGAACCACCATGATGTGACGCAGAATGAGTCCAGGTTTTGTTTTGGTTTTCTTGAAGTATAATTTTACTTTCTTTTGCCATAGACTCTCTTCTTGTCTCAAACAACCCAGCCTCCTTTTACTTTGCAATAGGCTGACATACTTCTACTTATGCTACAAATTAAAGCATTTCTTTATAAAAACACAGGACATCAAAGTCAGAGGTGAATGCATCTCTCTGGTTTTATTTCAATTATTGAAAGATACTTGCTTCTAAGTGGTTACATTTTGAGTGCTGTACTTGAATCAGTGATGTGTCATACACTGGGGCGACTGTATAGCTTGTGAACCAATTTGTAGCTTTTCTTGTTTGAAGTTTCCACTCACAGATTTACTGATTACAATTTCATAAAAACATTCAGATATGGGAACTGATTTTTGTTAACTTAGAACGTAGAAAGAACTGCAGGGACTGTTGTTTTCTGTGGATGTGATGTGTACCTGGTCTTTGTCTGGGCGCATTTGCCGCGTGGGAGTTGATTTTGCCACCAGGGCTTGTATTGTACCCACAGGTCTCATAGGTCGCAAGTTCCACTCTGAAGATTTTGAGAGTGTTCCTCCAAAAAGCTGGAGGAGCTGTATTTGAATTAAATTATTGAAGAAATGATGTAACTTTTCAGCTCTTGCAGTACTGGCACTACTGCTGTTAAACGCTACAACACACTTGACTGGCAAACCCGGTACTGAAGGAGCGTGGCACCTGTGGTTTTGGATACGTAGATGCAGAACTGTGTGATGCATGTATTCATACCGTATGTTAATCTGGAAGGCAAACTGGCTGTACATCTCATTAGCAGCTCCAAGGGTTGAAATATTAACTAGAAAAATGTGTTAATAGTTGAAGTGTGGGTATTTGAACAAAGTAGAATAGCTAAAATTTTTGGTATGCTGATCCACTTTTTCCACTAGCAAGAGCACAGGGAAACTCTCTCTTGCACGGGAAATCAACATAAAACATGCATTAGGTATAGTCCGAAACCTCAAAATCGTTTAAGTGAGGTGCAGATTGCTAATTGGTATTGATCCCAGCCTCAATAACTTCTCACTTACCGTCTAAAAGCCTTTATTATGGGCAACACACTGTTGTTTCAGGAAGTAGAACTTATTTGTTCTTCCAAAGAAGCACTATCAATAAAAAATAATAATCATCATTGCCTTTATGGGCAAACACAAGACCGGCTTATCTTGCTGTGAGGTTTATAGATCAAGTATTTGCAGGGAGGAGATTATTTGGCTAAAGCTGAGGCAGCGGGCTGTCTAATTAAGAACAAACAGCTCCATTTTAAGTTTTAGGTTTATTACACATTCCAAAATCAACATAGCATAAAGTCCACAGCTCCCCTCGGAACAGGGGAACGTGGAGCTGGGACGATGCAGAGCAAGACTGTGTGGTCACTGCAACTTGCATCAGCTATGGATTAAACATTTAATGCAGACAGACCCTTATCAAATCCCATCTGTATGCTTCATGCAACATTGATCACAGGATGCGTCCCTGTATCCTGCAATAAAACCAGATCAGAAGTGAAAGCCATTGGCAGGTTTGGGACTTGCCAAGGGAACAGGAAGATACGTTAAGGTAATAACCAATGTCTTGAGCAGGAATTCCACTTACTGAAATTTATTTCTGAAATCAGGAGAAAGAAACTTTGTGAAGGAATGAGAAAACAGATTTTGTGTTAGTTTCAGGATACCTTATTGATGAGAGCTTAAAGCAAGAAATTACACTTAAAAATAAGACTGCAAAGATAGGGCACGTTATTTGGGCACCAATTTATCACATGACCCCTTAAAGATGTGTGGCATCATCTTCTGCTTGTGCAGCTCCTAAACTTGATAAAGTGCTTCTTTCCGTTCTGGGCAGTGCTGCTTACATACTAGGGCTGCATATGGGTCATCATAATTATTAAACGGTTTTGCCTCCCTCCAAGACAGTACATGAGCTGAATGAGTGGTTTGGTCAACAAAGATAATTTCCTCAGGTGCCTGGAGCCTTTGTTGTAGTCTACAGTAACCCAGTAAGAAGAGGTGGGCCCCACTGGTCTGGTCTGGTCTGGTCTCCTGGAAGCTGGAAAATCTGCAGAACGCACTGGTGATGCAAGGGTGTCAGGGTTTGTACGTTCTTTATAATAATTCTCACTGCTCTTTACACAAGCAAAATAGTGAAGCATTATAATTGTTTCCATGATGGATTCCATGATCAATTGGAGTGATTCTATATATTGCACTCAGGTTTGAGCCAGAGGTGAGTGACTGCCCTAATTTACAATGGGACTTGCTGTGTTCCCTGAGGTTCTCAAGCATAGTGCAGTTACACTTCTGTTTTTGCCTTGCTTGCTTCTAGAGAAATCATACTTTTTCTTCAGAGAGGCTTTGTCCAGTATTTCCTGAGATGTTTGTTTGTCACCAATCCATTTTTAAGCTCAGTGTTTCCAGGGCTCCTGAATGGAGAAGCTCAGCAGGGCAGGATTCACCACTTGGCAGCCTGGCTGGAGGAGCAGACCACAGGAAACACGGCTTGCAGGAGCAGCTAAAGGAGCTTGCACAGCCCCTGAGAGTGACCATTATGTTAAAATAAACAGTACATATTATTTTGTGAGATATTTAAATCATGTGGTAACACATAACTGAGTGGTAGTATGAGGCTGGAGGAAATTATGGATGGAAATACTGCTCGTTAATCTGATGAGGAACCCCTGGTCCACGCTTCTTGCAATGCAGGACTTCTGAGACGTAGAAACAGCACTCCTAGTTCTCGGTTGCTTTGCCAGTGATGCACAGGGGTGCTGCAAGCTACTTTTTACCTCACTGTGCTGGAGAGGTAGGTGGCTTGAGCAGAGGGACATTATAAACTTGAAATTGAATCCATTAGAAGAGAATATTGTAAGTAGCTCCAAGCCTGTGACTCCCCCCCGGTTCTATGCTTTTAAACAGTATTTGGCTGTTTGCCACTCTCCTGTTGATTTGCAAACCACAACAGCAACGGAGCCTGTAAGACAAACCTATGGTTCCAATGCAGAAAGGAAACCAGTTAGAGACACAGGAGAGCAAGCATTGTTTTCTTGAACCTTTCATTAGCTCTTGTGCTAAATATTACTTTCAACAGGGAAAACTAAAATATTTTTATACAAGAATTTACAGATTTTATTAAAAAACATACAGGTTTTTTTTTTTTTTAATGTAATGTAAGTAAATTGACAGTATCTCTATATTTAGAAACTGCTCCACATTCTGTTAACAGCAGTTACACAGAAATGCAAAACACTCCAGTCTCTTTTCTTAAAAACGTTTTCAGGCAAAATCAAACTACATTCTGTTTTGTGCTCCTCTTTGGACAAGAAGCCACATTCCAGTTCAAACACCCTCCTATTTTGGGTTTGTATTCTGAAGAAACCTCCACTGCTTCTGTCTCACTTAATGAAAAGGCATTTTCATTAAATGCTGTGTGTTGTGCAGCTTTTCTTTCCCTGCAATTTAGAGCGGCTCTGTCCTGTTTTCAGCAGTATCATCTTCTCAACAGACACGGTGGGATAGTTGCTGGGTGCAGCGGGTACCTTAGGCCCATGACCACAGGCTCTTGATTAAAGAAAGAGTTACAGGCTCTTGATTAAAGCTCCCTGCTGCGCCTTGGCTGGTGGACTGCACTGCCCGCTCCTGCATGTCTTAAAAAGCTTAAGATATGAGAAGTTTCACTTCTTGTATCCACTGTTCTGCCACTGTCAGCGGCAGTATCCCTCCTGTTCTTTGGTACTCTCTTTACAATTGCAAAGGTGGATTAAAAATATGTGATGTGAAAGCATCATCCTTAAAAAAAACCCCCAAACTTAAAAACAAGTTAGTGTTCACTCTTGATTGTATTTAGAGTTGGATCTCCAAATAATTAATGTCTACTAGAAATAAGTCATTATTCTATCATATATCCAGCTGCAAATTCATTATAATCTTCAGATCATAGAAGTCTGCGCTGCTGTTCAGAAGACTCTTCCCAGCCCCCGTCATGTGTTCCCTCCACTTCCCTTCTGCTTGTGGTTGCACTTGGGTGACTTCATGCTCAGTCAGACCGGAAAGCTGGGCAGGGTGATTTTGGTTTTGGTTTGTTGGGGGGTTTTTTGATTAGTTGTCCAAGTGGTTGTTGAAAAGCAACAGGCAGCTGGAGGTGAGGGACAAGAGTAGGACTTCATGACAGAGGGGATTAGTTTGGGTTAAATCTCTTGTGCAGTTACATACTTGGAAAAGTATCTCTGCTATTTTATGCTTTGAATGTGTCGTTCGGTGTTACTTCTGTGTCAGGTCAAGCATGAAAATCTGTCCTGTACACTGGGTGTGTGGATCCTTTGCCAAGTCGCGTTGATTTGAATGCAGTTCTTTGATGGGGCAAGGGCTGCTGAGAGGGAGCTGCTTGCAGGAGCGCAGCCAAAGGTTGTGCATTACTTTAGGTACCCAGCAGTCTCATTAAAGTCAACGGGACCACTTCAGGGGCTTAAAGTTAAGTATGTGCATAAGACTTAGCAGGATCAGAGCCTAACACTATAAACTCTCCAGGATCTGTTTTTAATGTGTGTCCCACAAAGCCCTTATCACGCTCCCGGGTGCTGTAAAATGATAAGTAATAAGAAATTCTCTCTGTGGGATCAAAACCAACCTTCCGGCGTTGGCAGTTTTGTGTCTGTACGCTACGCTTACAGGGGTGGCAGTGCTCCGAGGCCTGGGAGGTGGTGGTCTGTGGGCCTCAGCACGCTGAGCTTGGCAAACCTGGAGCCTTCGGCCCCCTTCTCCTCGACCTTACCGCAGGGGAGATGCCAAACCGAACAGGCAACGTGCCAGGAGGAGAAGGCAGGCTAGTCTGACAGAAGTGGTGCTCGGCTGCAAAATTAAGAGGCAAATCTGAAGGCGGCCTGCGAGAAACTGCTAAGCAGAGCCCTGACAAATGGCACAGGCTAAGAGTTTGCCCTCAGTTTTGTCCCCTGGCCTGGCTGGGACTCGGAGCTTTACTTTTCTGTGGTGTTTTTAACTCACTTTTTCTCTACCCTCGGGGGTCTGACCCACGCCGGTGCCTGGTTGCGAGGCCCGTGGTGCCACAGCCCCCTGCCCCCCTGTCACCG
>WHYT01015027.1:117886-176643 GCA_009806455.1 Tetrax tetrax
GGGGGGGCGGCGGCGGCGCGGCGGGAGGGCGTTTATGCGCCCTGCGGGGCCCCCAGCAGCGCGGGCGGGCGGTTGGGGGCGGTTGCGGGAGGCTGCCGGGAGGTCCCAGCGCCTGGGTTCCCGCCGCACGCCGGTGCGGGGCAGCCCTTGGCGGGGCGTGTTCGGCCGGTGCCCTGAGGGGGGGCTGCGGGCTTGGCCGCTCGCACCGGCGCTGCCCGGCTCCCCTTGTCCTACGTCCTCCCGCTGCTGGGAAGGGGAACCCCCTCCGAACCTGCTTTCTGCTGTAAAATAAAACTTTTGGTGACCGAGGAGGCTGTGGCCGTCATTTCTTCTAGTCTGAGAGCTGAGGAAGCTGCGAGGGAGCAATGAAATCCACTCGTGTTTCATTCCAGGCCCGCTTAATCCATTGGCATAGGTACTTCGCTCAGAGTGCTTTTCATAACCAAAGACACCCTGCAAAAACACCTGGCCCTCGAGCACCAGGATTTTGCGTGGCTACACTTACACCGGGACGTACAGAATGTGTTCATTTGGGGTGTCACCGCAGGCGCCAGCTGGGCAGGGAGGGATTGGCACCCCTTGGGTGCGGGAGCCTGGAGAAGGTCCCTCAGCCCAAGCCCAGTGGACCGGCACCCGCGTCGAGGTGGCTCAGCCGCACCCCTGGCACGGCTGCCTCATGTTGTGGGCACGCGTGCCAGGCGTTCGCACAGCCATCTGCTTAACACAGAGGCTGCGTTGAGATAGCACTGTTTACTCTCAAGCAGCACAGCTTTTTTTTTTTTTTTTCCTTTTGTAGATAGGGAGACAGCGTCTTGCCGCTAGACTTGATAAAGTTGGTCCAGCCCTGTGTACAGAAAGTGTACCTTTCCCTAGAGAGTTGTCTCCTCTGAGGACGGTGTACTCTGTTGTCTTCTGCTTCCCTGAGTGACTAAAATTCTGCAGAGAAACAACTCCTGTGCATTATCCCCAGACTGTTGCTGTCTCCTAGCAGGAAATCTGTGTGACCTTGCCTCAAGGTTTAATGCAATTTTGACTTTCTAGATGGTTAAAATGGGCCTTGGTTTTGTTCTAGTGTCTGATGGGTGTAGAACAGGGAGGTAATGCAAGTTCCAGCCTCCTTTCAGCTGACAGTTGAGCAAGCACATGTTTTATCTATACTGAGTCTGTTAATTGCCAGCAAGATTTAGAAGGCAGCTTTTTAATATTTAAAAATAAGATATTTGGCCTCAAAACCTGGCTCAAGGAAATTGCTTCCTTTTCCTTCTCTTGCTATTTTGGTGTAGATTACTGGTATTTCCTTTATTATCTTAATTAAGTTTCTCTGATGTGACTCTACTGAAAAGCAGCAGAAGCAGCTGTGCCTTCCTGATGATCTCATCTGCTTCTGAAGGAAGATGGTGGAGAAAACTCACTTCCAGCAGGGGACACCGACCACATGCTCTGAAAGAGTGTATTTCGTTCAAAGGTGACTTCTAAACTGAAACAAGTTAGCAGCATCCCTTCTTAAATGAGAAATTTTGGCATCGCAAGGCAATGTTTTTGAGGTAACAGACTGCCACAATGGCTTTTGGCTGGGGCCACCCACTCGTTTTGCTGAGTTTGCCCATGATTTCCCCTGCTCTTGTGGCCGCAATTCCTCTTGGCGATGGAAGGGCCCGTTTTGGTTACTGCCCTTGGTACTTAGTGGGGAACCACTGCTGTGGGAATGTAAAGTGTGACGGTTATGCTCCTGTCAGTGCGATGAGGAGGGAACTGGAACATGTGATGCAGCTTTTAGTTTGAGTATTCCTTCCAGTCTGCAAGACATGGGAGCCATGATGTGTTGGGTGTGACATGTGACATGGGACTGCAGGCGGCTGAGACTCTTCGTTATAAGGGGAAACAGCTTATTACTCTTTTACATTTTCCTCTGTTGGAGGTTTTAAGGCCTGAGGAAGGCACATTTTGCACTTCTTTGCCTAGTGGGATAGCTCTCAAATGAGGGCTGTCCAGACCACGGCTGTGAAGCTGGAGGTGTGGGAGGGAAAGGCTGAGCAATGACAAGGTGGTGGGATGGGGTCCGCACCACGGATTGTGGTAGGAGCTGAGCAGCTGCAGGAGCAAATTTCAGGTCTAGAAACAAAATCTTTGTGAGTCTGAAACAGATGAGATGGAAGCTCATCTGAGTGGCATTCCTTGGTTGAGTTGATTGAGTGGGCATGTAGGAGCCATGTGGTCAACTTTTCCTGTATGCTCAGGAGCCACTCTGCCCTCGAGGTTTTCCTCCCTCCCTACAGGCAGTTTCTGCTGCTTTTCCCTGAGGGGACCAGCAGAGGTCAGGGTGATCTTCACAGAGTGGATATTGCCCTCTCCACCAACCACTCACCACAATAGCAAATGGAAATGCTGGCTGCTCATTTGCCACAACTGAAAATTATTCTTGCCTTCCCTCCCGCTCACAGCATAAAAAGCAAGCAAGCCAGAGAGCTCTTTGTATGTACTTCTTGCTTTCGCTGCCTGTGTTTTGTGTCGTAGCATCAATACAGGCCTGCTATCACCACATCAGCTGTATTCATATAGTGACTTTTAACCTGGCTCAAGCAAAAGCTGTAATCCAGTTACAGTAATCCTTTTTATTTTTGTGCACAACTTTTGAGCTGCGCAACTCAGAGATCCTTACAATGACACTGAAAAAGTTTTCCTTGGTTACGTACACTGTCTTCTTTTTTTAATCGTGGGTGCCAGCTATGTAATAAATAACCATAATGTGTGGCTACCAACCCATAAGCAACTAAATTTAATTTTTTTTTTTTTGTTAACTACCTTATAACACGCAACAATCTATTTTTAGAGAGGTTATATTGGGAGAGGAGTGTTCATTAGGCTTATCAAGGCGCCTGGCGTAAGCTCATACCATTGCTTTATGACAGGAGGATAAATGGGGTTCCTAGGTACACCGGTGACAGTCACTGTGGCAGCATTGGAAGCATTTGCCATAGCGTGTAAACAGCTTTGCTGCTGCTGTGGTTTTAGCAGCGTGGAGTGACATAGCACTTCGTAAGTGAGCGCCCGTAGGTGAGGTAGCGGTAGGACCTCAGGTCACATTCGTCAGTGTTTCAAGTCAAATTCTATAGATTGCTTAACTGTTTGAGGAAGCTTTTGAATTTCTACCTCAAACCTCTGCTTTACACTATTACACTTTATGTCTCTGAATTTTTATGACTTACTAGACAGCCCTGGCTTAATAGAAACAGCAGACACCTTTGGTGATGGGGAAGCTGTTTTTACCCTGGTTTCCTATGGAAGTAAGGGGTGGGTGATCTCACTGTCTGTTTGGCTCCTCCCTTCCTCTTCCTTCCCAGGAATATTTTTAACCCATAGTTTGGCTAAAAAAATGCCCCTGAGAGAAAACTACCGGTCTTAAGGATCATTAAATGACTGCAGATTGTGTCAAAATGGGTCACC
The DNA here is from genome assembly GCA_009806455.1 of Tetrax tetrax. Classification (NCBI taxonomy): domain Eukaryota; kingdom Metazoa; phylum Chordata; class Aves; order Otidiformes; family Otididae; genus Tetrax; species Tetrax tetrax. Next base: position 121,331 of record WHYT01015027.1, read on the forward strand.
AATGAGTATAATCCCACAGCAGGAAAACCTACAAATGAGCTCAACTCCTACAAGCTAATAGAAAGCCCAGGTAGGAGGGAAACAGCTGGAGAAAGGACACGTCTGCGGGAAGAGCACTGCATGGAGGTGTGCGTTCTTAGGTGTTGCAATCAGTCATGACACACATCCTACGAAAAGTGGGATGTGTTTGTTCCAGTGCTCATGTGACCCCTTGGTTTACGCTTCTTTCCTCCCTCACCCCTTTAGGCTATGTGGAAATCTGCAAAAATGTCAAGTTAGCCTGATGTTTCTGTCTTGGTGTATCTTGGGCTTTCAGGATGTGCCATGTCTGTAATGTGGTTACTAAACTTTAGCACATGTGTTCAGGGGCTCCAAAATCTGCTGTAAATACCTTGGGAAACTATTGGGAAACCATAGCAGGGTACAGTCTGTAAGCTAGATGATCCCTTAGCTTCTTTTCAGACCCTGTAAAACATACCGTTTCAGATCATGCTGTGTTTCATCTCCATCTGTAAAAGGAACTTAAAAAAAATCTCCCCTTTCCTGTCGCTCGCAGTGATGTCTTTGTGTTCAAGTAAAGGAGGGGTTTTGCTGAAAAAAAAAAGTAGGCTCCTTGCCTACTTGCAAAGTTTTGTTTTCTTTTCCTCGTAACACACTGTATGAAAGATCTGGGCAGCAGGTGTTTGGCTAAATAAACCTTCTATTATCCTGTCTCTGTGTGCTTGTGTATAGCCTATATGGAGGAGTCAGAGAGAGAAATACAACAAACTGAATTGTATAGTGTTGTTTCCTAGTGACACGATTGAGGGTGGGCATAGGGGTGAAGAAACTGCTCCAGAAAAGAACAATTTGTTGTGCCTGATGAATAGGAGAGGGGGACGAGAAGGCGAGAGATGACAGTGCTACAGAGAGCAGAATTATTGCAACAGCAGCTGAATAATATGAAGCTTTTACGCCTGTCAGAGGAGGTTAAAGTATTGTTCTTGGGGTTTGTGGCTCAGCGTAGCCGTGAGACGGTGTGGCCGTGAAAAGTTTGCTGTTGCATTTGCCTGTGGGCACACCAGTTTGGTAAATAGCTTGGTAGGCACCTATTTCGCTGGAGGGCAAGGTTTTTCTCCCAGAGAAAGGTGGCAATTGTTGCCTCTGTTTTGCAGAGAGAAAAGTTGCAGGTTGGGGAAGTGAAGTGGTTTGTTTAGGGTCATCTGTCAAACCAGTGACAGTCTCCTGAGTCCTCTCTGGTGCCCTGATCCTTAGGCAAAGGTGCTGCATAATCTGCCCATTTCCCACAGCTCCGAACGTGCTAAAACCCATCTCCAAATTGTTCAGGTGGGATGGCTTATACCGCCCGCTCCACTTTGGCTTTCTGGAGGGAAGAACATGGGGAAATAAGCTAAACAGCAGAATTAAATTGGAGGAAATGGTTTCTTTATCATTCCTTTGAAACTGATGTGGCTGCTTGTGCAGGTAATTGCTCTCTGAAGGGAAAAGAGGTTCAAAACCAGGTCTACTTCATTGCCTTTGTATTGATGAGCACATCTCAAGTCTGTAAGGTATCCCCTTGAATGCAACAGGATAAGAGGACTGGACTTGCTTAGGAAATTTATCTCATCTCTTGTTTGAATATGGCATACTGAAAATAGTTAAAACCTCTTTTTCATGCTATCTGTTATGCAGTCTCCAGAGGTGTATCTGTGTAAACAGACTGCAAAAATTTGAACTTCTCTGTGTGCTGCACCTTTGCTTTAGCCCCTGCCTAGTGGCTGCCTGGGGCTTCTAACAAATGTGTTTAGCTTTAAAATGATGCTGAAAGATGCCTGTTCAATAGATCCTAAAAAGATACAAAGCTATAAAGGCATCCTTCACCGAATCTTAATTCGCCTTGCACATGTCACTCATGTTGGTGATATTATTCATGCCCAGGATTTGTCCTGGTCACAACCATTCCTGGCCGTTGCAGATTGCGTTTCATGCTGGCTGTGCCCGCGTGTCCTACTTTGTGAACTGATGGCTGGTGGAGTAATTGCTCTAACGTCTGTGATGTGGAAGAACTGGGACTTGGGCATCACCTGGTGCCTAGAAAGCTCAGGATGGAGGTGTGCTGCTGAGGTGGCGCTGGCACTCTAGCTTTTGTCCTGAGGCATGGCTGCGTTTCTGGCTAAAGGTGAAGTGCTGGGTAACTTGCAGGGTGCTGGCTAGTCTTGTGGTATTTCTCACCCGACAGGAAACTTCGTGAGCACGTCTGCCTTCTGCAGATCCTTGAGGTGCAATCTGAGATAAGCTTCCACTGGTTGCTTCTTACTGTCTCCTGACCTGATACTCGATGTATTTTTGACACTCTTCCTTTCAATAAACTGATGTTGGAGCTTAGCCCCATCTTAACTTACTTTTCATGCTTGTGATATGTGACAGTGAATTCTTAGTGAGATGGAGAGACAAATAGAAAGTATGTAGGGTCTAATTCTGTAGTCCTGGTTCACAAAAGTACGTTTGCTGCAGCCTGAGAGGATACTTGGCTGGGGAAGCGTGTTTGTGTGTTGTAATGGGCTACTGCTGCTGAATTATCCAAACAGAAGATGAAATTTTTGCTGGTTGAGCAGAATTACTTGCTTTTTAAGAGAGAAATTTGATTATAATTATATTGAAGCTACACACCATTCCAGATATGTGTATATATGCATAGAAGGACTATACAGACATATGCAAATTCAGGTTCAATTTATTATCCTTTCTACTACTAATTTAAGCAGAGCAAGACCTAAATTTCCGGTTGGAACCTGTGTAGCTTAATTGCTGAGTTTCTCCTGTAGGGCTCAGATGTACCTCCGACCAGGTCTGAATTCAGTCTTGCTAGAGCAGTGCCAGTTGGGGTTCTGACACTGTGTTCTGTTCTGGCAAAAGCTGTACTGTGGATGTAGTTTGTGTCAATATCTCAACCAAAATAAACTTTACATGCACAGGAATAATCCTTTTAATAGTGTCATAAACCCCATATTTTTCTCCTGTAGCTGCAGTTAGGCTGGGATGATTTGCCCAGTGCAGCTTTAGGCACAGTCTCTTGGTGAGACAATAGAGTTTTGAATTACAGCTGAAAGGTTTATTCTAGACAGGGTGCAGCAAGATATGTGAAATAGCTCTGTAGCTCTTCAGTAGTGGATTGAGGAAAGTGATTTGCTTTTATTTAAGAAAAGTAGACGTTTCAAAGTTGTGTTATTTTCAGAGTTGCAATCATTAAAATAAGATTCACCGTAAGAACACTGTTATATTTCATCGTAAAACCTTAGCAAGGTGGTTATCAACACTTCTAATTTTCCAAAACCAGATTTTGAATTTCTTAAAAGGATTTGGAAAGGGACTCCTTTTCTCCTTAAAGTCTACCCTTACTTAAAAGCAATTGTTCAATTATACCTGTTTTCATTTCTTCTAAAGGATTTGTTAATGCTGACATCTTGAGAGAGACTTCTAGAAGCTGCCATCCAGCTGTTTCTGTTTCGAGGAGCGTGTGGGTGAGCCCTGTGAGGCTTTGATGGATGGAGAGCTGCACGTGGACCTGAGGTGCATGAGGGGAGCTGCAAGCTCACTACTTCGTGTACAGTCTGTGCAGATGCTCTCTGCTGGATGCTGTGACAGGGGTATTCTTGGTCCCACTGGTGGATCTAGGCATGGAGAACAGGCTGTGTTCTGCAAGGCATTCTTGTAAAAGCATTAATTATTGACTTAAATGCTTGTGTTTTTAAGACTTGCGATGTTTAGATCTCTTTATTAATATAAATGTGTCCTACTGATTTGCACACTGGCAACACAGGAGTCCAGAACATAACAGTGCTAAATGTCTTTTTAGGTACTTCAAGAACTGTTACAGGCCAGCTGATCCGAAATAAGATGGAGCTGCTGGAGTTTTCCGATGCACTGCTTTGAGCTTTGGATCATACTTTGATGTTAGGAGATTTGGGAGATTAGCTGGCAAGCTCTTTCCATTGGAAAGCATGTCAGAACAACTTGTTGCTAAGGGATCCAGGGTTATGCAGTCTGCGGTAAGATCAGCGCGAGGTCGTTTCAGCAGTTACAGATTTGCTGTTCAGCTGTGAAAGAAATTTATCATGCATACTTTAGGTATACAAGCGTCATGGTCACAGCTGAGGAGATGCAAGTTTGTAGCTGTGAAAGTACTGCGTTCATGAGGGGTTTGGATCCCAAATTGCTGTTAGTTTTCAAAGGGAGTCAAGTGTATAAACTCTTGGGCACTGCTAGAAATCTTGGCCTGCAGATACACACCTGGGAGGTTGTCTGTGTCAGGGTTCCTGGGACATGATGTCTTGATGGGGACATACGGCCGTACAGAGACACTGACATGTATCATAAGGAGGAGGAGTTTTCTGCCTCATCTAAAACGTCATCTGTTTGTGATCCTTGTCACCCTTACCGCTGCTGGTAATGCAGGAGGCTCTGTGCATGTCTTCTTAACCCTGGAATCTTGTTCCCTTTTCAGCGTTTTCAGTCTCTTCACGTTCTTATGCAGGTGGGACAAGGTCTTCACTGCAGCAGCAGGCCAAGGGCCAGCCCTCAAACTGCTCATAGTCATTTTGGGAGACCTGGAGGCCGGCAAGAAGGAGGGAAGGGAAGTGTTGTTTCCCAAAGGCTTCTCCTTGTGCTGACCTCTGCTCATTACAGCAAACACGACTTCAGCAGACCTCCAGGTTCACTGAACTGAGAGGATCTGGGCATTTTGTTGCAGAAGCCAACTACTTCAAAGTCAACCAGGGGGCTTCAGAGAAAAATCCAGCTTGTGCCAGTGTTTGGACATGACTGATGGCACGGGCTCTGTTCTGGAAAAGCTGCCCAAGGAAGTGGTGGAGTCACCATCCCTGGAGGTGTTCAAAAAACGTGTAGACGTGACACTTCAGGACATAGTTTAGTGGACATGGTGGTTGATGGTTGGACTTGATGATCTTAGAGATCTTTTCTAACCTTAAAAATTCCATGGTTCTATGATTCTATGGTCAGCTGTCATGACATCCATGTGCCTTACTCTATCCAGCCCTTTCAGTTAAATTCTTCTGCATGGTGACTTTGGTAGTTGCTTATCCACTCCCTCGTATGTTCTCTGCTTGCTCTGTGAAATATGTTATATATTCACATTGTCACTGACGAAGCTTAGTTTTTCTCCTCAGGGCACAGCAAAATGAAGTGATGCAGTTGTCAGAATTGTTTACTCTAACTTGCAAAGTGTGCGTGTCTGCAGCAGGTTTCCCCCAGGGTCTACGTGGCAAGGACTGACCCTTGCTTCACGTGCCGTCCTGGCAACTACAGTGTACCTGCCTCCAGTCATTGTCGTAAGCTGCATTGGGTTGTCGTAAGCTGCATCAGCACTTCTTCCTCTGGGCTGTGAGGAGTAGGCGATGGAGGTAAGCATGACGTGTATTGTGGTGAGGAGGAGGGAAATGGAAGGCAGGGTAAGCAGTGGGAGAGCCCCACTTTTCAGGAGCCCTCAGAAGGAGCACTGGATCCTGGAATCTCTGCTGTAGGACAGACTGCTCGGTGGTGGGGCATGCCATCCTCACCATCACAGGAGGGACTGCATGTGGGGGATCTAAACCACTCTCACATGAGTGACAGTGACCCCCGTTTATCTTTGAGGGTGGGCTGAACATGGAGGGGAAGTGGGAACAGGAACCTCTGTGTTGCACAGCGAATAGGTCAGTGGCCAAGTGATCTCTCCAAGGTGAAGCCCATTCAGCCTGTTCAGGTATCGATTTCCCAGTTTGGACTCTTTTGTTTGCCACGTAGAAAGCTGCAACCTGAAATTTGTGACTTCTGTTGTGTATGTCTAGTTTAGCTGGAAAAGTATTACGGCTAACACATGGGGTTTCAGGGTTTTGTAATTTGAATCTGGTTAAGTATTGCTCTGAAAACCAGATGAGAAGAGAACATGCACACCTGGCAGTGTGTACTGGCTGAGAGCAGTGGCTCCGTACTCTTCAGGCCCTTAAATCACTGTCACTTCCTCGTGGAGGAGCTTATAGCCGCACAACAAAGCTTCTAATTATAAATCCTGTATGTAAGATTTCTTTCCATGTGCCTGCTACGGACCTCTCTCCAGAGCCCTTAGTCTGGGAGGGAAGGCCGTGGGACGGGATTCTGGTTTTGGCTTTGCTAGTGATGAGTAACAGCATCTTTGGGAATTCAGTTTTGCCTCTCATTTATTGTTTCTCCAGGTTAAAAAAAGCTTCTTTATAATCCCCGAGACCTGTCTGGTGATCAGATATAAACTCTTATAAAATCTCTTTTCAATGTCTGCTGCATTTTGGTTATAAAACAAGCAAGCTGTTCTGGCTCCTGGAGTTCTTCTTTAGTACTTCTTCCATTGCATAGTTGAACCATAATGAAATCCACTGAAAAAAGAAATAGTGTATTTTCCATTATAGCTGCCATATGGCCTTATTGCTAGTTTTTAATTAGCTGAGATGGTTGCATACACAATTTATTTGGAGTAAGGAAGGAGACTCTGAGAGCTGGGTGGGGAGGAGAGCTATTCTGTCTGTATGGAGGCACGGTGTCTTTTTTACTGCCTTTAAATAGAAAAATGCGTAATCCTCAGAAAGTGTCTTTCCACTAGGTCTGTTTGGCAGATGTACGGATGTGTTGTTAAACAGATGCAGACACTTCTGTCATTTTAAAATAGAATAGTGTTGTTTGCTCTCTGGCTTGCCTAGTCCAGCAGATGGATTTAGAGACTTTGCAAAATTGACAGGGAAAATGGTAGAATGGGAGAAAGTACCAGGGCATCCAGGCTTGCATTTGCTGCATGATATTCCTTCTCAGGAACAGAGTTATAAAATTGTCCCTCGGAATTACTGTTTGCCTTCTACCCTGTGTACGGCTCCCAGTATTGTTACCGTGAATTGGTTCCATTGGAAAATTAGGCAGGCTCTAAGGATGCTAACACTATAGATACATCTTGCCTCTGTACTGAATTTGATCTGACAAGGATCTTGACTCTCTCATTAAGTAATTAAATACGCATGCTTAATGCAGCCCTATCATTGGGAAACCGGATTTTAATTGGGTGCAGGATGTCATGCTCCTAATGGTCCTGCTGTGCCAGAAACAAACCAGATCTGCTGCCTGTGAGGCAGATCTGATGCTGTCTGCCACACAAACCGATAGGGTTTTTTTTTTGCATGTGGAATGGGAGAAGCAGTCATGACTGACCTCATCTAATTTGGCAACAGTCTGACTTCAGGCTGGACATGGCCAAGCAACGTTTCTTTGATTCTGTGAAGCTGGGTTTTTTGAGGGTCCTTCCTCAGGAGAGAGACAGATGGTAACGGGAAAGGAAGAGGGACTGGCCTTAGTATCTGCTCTCCGCTGTATGGTTGAAGGAAGAAGGTATGTATTGTTTTCCACGATGTGTTTGGGACAACTGGGTGCTTGTGAGTTTTTCCTCTGACTGCTTGCACAGATTCAGACTAATGGTTTCCCTCTTGACCACTTATGATGTGCTTAATTAGACTGCTGTCTTGAAAATGCCCACTTTTACCTCAGCACTGCAGCTGTAGCTGCATTAACACAGTGAGGAGCTATACTTTAAATCATCACCTTGGATCGTCAGTATCATTTAGCCTTGTATCGTTTAGTTTAAAAAACTAAACTGTGATGGCTGTTTCTGAAGACTAGGGAGCTATCCTTGACCAAACCATCACTCTGACATTTAAAGTGTTTGTTTTCTACTGTCTTTCCAACTGTATGTTTCCAGTCCCTTAATTCTTGTTATTTACATGTTAACAAACAGATCACAGGTACCAACATTTGCTAAGCTCCATCCCTGGAAACGTTCAAGGCCAGGTTGGATGAGGCTCTGAGCAACCTGATCTAGTCAGGGATGTCCCTGGTCTTTGCAGGGAGGTTGGACTAGATGACCTTTCAAGGTCCCTTCCAACCCTAACCGTTCTATGATTGTGAGCTAGTTCAGCACCTGGTAAGAAGCCTTCCTCCATCAAGTCTTTAACCAACGGGAAAAGTGGATTTTCTTTTTTTGTGGATAAACCTGTCAAACAAATGGTAATTTTGTGAGTGACTTTTCTTCTCATGAATGGCATTATGTGCAGGTGCCTTACAACCCAGTATTTTGGTAGAAGGCATCCTCGCTGGATTCTTTCATTTACCAAACAAATGTGCAGTTGATCCAGTGGTTGGTAAGAGGTGTCTCCAGCATGCAAACACAATTACTTTGAAACTATCTGAGCTGGGGAATTCCACTTTTGTACTGAATGCCGAGGAGATGGGCACTGTTGTTCCACGGAGGCTGAGTAATTTGGTCTGTCACAGCGTAGCTGGCCAGATGATTCTGTGGAGCCGTACTGAGAGTGTGAACGATTTCATATCTATTATACTGGAAGAGTGAAAACAGAGTAACTGATACTTGTGCAAGAAAAGGGGGGGAAAGATCCTCATGGCTGCCTGGGGCACTGCTCCTATATCGTGTGATCTATTTGTCTCACGGTCTGTCCTGGGACGTGTCCTTTTTAACACCTTCATCAATGACCTGGAGGAGGTGATGGAGTGCACGCCGGTACAGTTTGCCGATGACACCAAACTGAGTGACCAGCTGATATGCTTGAGGGCAGAGCTGCTGTACAGGGAGATGTAGACAGGCAGGAGAAATGGGCCTTCTGAAATCCACAAGAGCAAGTGAAAAGCCCTGCACTCGGGAAAGAAGAGCCCCCTGAAATGGGGGCAGCTGGAGGCTGCTGGCCTGGGGGGCAGCTCTGCTGGAAGGCCCTGGGGCCGTGGTGGGCAGCGAGCTGACCGCGGGCCAGCAGTGTGCCATTGCTATGAAGAAAACCAACAATATCCTGGGCTGTATTAACAGAAGCACAGCCAGTAAATTGAGCAAAGTGATTATCCCCCTCTATGTGGCACTCCTTGGGTCCCACCTGGCATGCGGTGTCCACTTTTGGGCTCCTCAGTACAGGGAAGACACAGCTAAACTGGGGCGCTTTCAGCAGTGGGCCACCTCTCTCTGGGAGGAGAGCTGAGGGAGCTGGGCTTGTTCAGCCTGTGGAAAAGACTGCTTCAGGGAGATTTTTAATGGGCAGTCTGCTGATTCCTATGAGGAGATTATTGAGAGGATGGAGCCAGGTTCTTCACCGCTGTGCTTGGCAGAGAAGAGAGACAACAGGTGTAACCTGAAAGGAATGATGTTCAGTCTGGACAAAGGGAGAAATTTTTGTCATGCTGGGGACTATGAAGCAGTGGGACAGGATGCCTAGAGAGTTTTTGGAGCCTCTGTTCTTGGAGATTTTGAGACATGACAGATAAAGCTCTGAGCAACCTGGTCTGATCTCAGAGCTGACCCTGCTTTGAGGAGGAGGTTCAGCTAGCGACCTCCTGAGGTGCTTTCCACCCTGAATTATCCAGTGCTCTTATGCAGCTCCCTGGCAGCTTAGACCCTTCAGAGGCTGGAGTAAGGACATTTCTCAAACTGCATGAGGTCTGCGGATTAGAGATTTGTGAGCATGTGAATGCAATGGTGTGTGGTGGAACTGTGCTTCTCATCAGGGTCCTTTGACTGATTTTGCACTGAGTTACCGGTAAGAGTACTATTTTTTTCTTCCTGTCTTTTTTACTCTTCTAACCTTTTAGTGAGGAGGAAAGCATGGATTCTGCTGGGCTGCCACTCTGGCTGCTTCTTTAGTGAGAAAGAGTCAGAAAGGCTGTGTAGTTAGAAAGCTATTTTGGGACTGACCGCTAGCTGAGCTTGAAAGCCTTTGAGGTACCTAGTCCCACTGAAACACCACCTTGTCTAGCTCATTGGACCTAGTATTATCAGTGCAAAGGCTTTGAAAGAGACCACAGAAAGCTAGAACTGCAAGTAGTGTAAAATTTTCGTGTGCTGACTAAGTGAACAAATAATGACAGCTGCAGGTGTTATTGATACTTGGTGAAATGCAACATTTTCTTGCGCTTTGGACTTTTTTTGATGCTTGAGTTGGCTGTTAAAACGATTGAGTTTTGTTATCCCTTGAGAGCTGTGTTTGAGAGGCTGGACTGGAATGGCACTTGGAGGCCTGCGCTCCACTCTTTCTACATGGTCTTCAGCAGCTCTGTTAGGACATGGTGGTGTCTATTTCTTACTTAAACCTGAGAGCATTAAACATCTGAATGCTTTAATGGCAGCCGCTTTCTTCACCACACCTTCCTGTCATGAGCTGGCTTTTATCTGACCATGGGCTCTGAGTTCCAGACTTTCTTTTACTGTGAGGTCTGTAGTGCTTATCACTGAAGTGCTTGTCTTGGCAGGCTCCTCTGGTGCTCAAAGCAACAAGTGAAATATTTTTTCATATACGACTTGTCTGGAAACCGTTGAGAAAACTTCTTTGTATTTTGCTGCATCTGCTTGTGTGGTGAGATATTTCAGTTCATTTTCAATTCATTGCTTTACTGCCCTGGATACAGGTAGGACACAGGAAGGGCGGAGCTGAGCACGAGCAACCTCAGTATATGGCACTCTGAAAACTGTGTGTTTGGTGTTTAGGTTAAAGCTTTTAGTCTGGACCGCTGCCTGTCCCTCTGTTGGTCCCATGCTGTGTTGAACTGAAAACTGGTATTTACTAGCAAACCCTCAATATTTGTCTTGCCAACTGTATGTCAGTGGTTTTCAGGGTTTTCCTTGTCTTTCTGGGTGACATTTGGGCAACTCCAGCAATTAGGCATGTGCACTTTTTGTGGTTTGCAGGATCACGTATCTCGGCTTATTCTTCCTGCAGAATCATGTTGCACCAGCAAAAAAGTTGCTTTTTTTTTGAATTGCAAGTCATAACTGTAGCCTTCTTTCTATTTGCGTGAAGTCTGTTGAGCCCTGTACTATCAGCTGGAGAAGACCGTGCCTTTCTGTTACTTCTTGTGCTCACCTGCCATCACTGCCTTCAGAAGTGAGTCTGTTACTCTGTACTTTACATGTTCAGAAGAAGCAACATCAAGTGTTTTCATATTTCCACAGCAGGATGCTTTTGGTGGTGGTTGTTAACCTTTTCATGCCTTTATGGGGAAAGCAGTGAGCTGAAGCAGGTAAACTACTTGGGCAGTTAACTAAGGGGGTTTCATTCAAGTACCTACAAATGAAGTTTGCACAGTTAGATTTGTATGTGGGATCAGAGATAGAGCTTGTGGAAGGCAGTAAACTCAGGTGCTATTTTCTCCCAGATTTCTTCGGAGTGCACAAGATGAGAATTCATTAATGGACTAGGCTTCCCTATTCCAGAGTTATTCTATTACCTCTGTTGCTGACAGCTTCTGCTATCTCTCCCTTGGTGATTTGCTTTGTCTGGACCCATCAAAAATGGATGACTTCGGTAGTGAGTTGATTCTGGTTTCTGGAGTTGCTTTTGGTTAAAGGAGTCTTGTTGGTGCTTGGCACCTTGCAGGAATCAACCTGCTTTGTTGAGGATCTCACCCTGAGTTCCTAGACTGTGAATGTGCTGTTCCCTACCTGCTTGTGCTCATCAGCTTTGGTTGTAGGAGTACACAGAAGCCTTGGAGAGTGCTAAGCACTATGTAGTAGAATATTGTATTTCATAGAGAATTCATGGCAGTAAATTTAAACCTTGCAGGTTTTCTACTGAGGGTGGATCCAGGCCAGAAGTCTCCTTCAGTCCTTTCCTCTTCTTATCAGACTTTTTTCTTTACCTCTGTTCTCATCAGACAGATTTAACTCCACATCCTTCTTTTAGGTGGAAGTTGTCCTGGTGCTCATGCAGTGTGCTTGGGAGAACATAATCCTCCACCATTGCTTCATGGGAAGTCGCGAGGTCCTGCTCCCAGCCAGATGCGGTTCCAGACCTCAAAATGCACACAGGGTCTAAGTGACACTGAGCTGTAACAGCCAGCGTGCATCCTGAGGATACCACAGCACGTTACCAGTAATGAATGCAGCTCGTTGACCTCTCCTTGATCACCTGTGTGAGGGGGAGTGTTGTTCCATTCAGGCAGGGAGGACAAAATGTCAGAACTGTTTGACGGGAGCTGCTTAAAAATATACTTATGCCTTTCAGGCGTGAGAAAATGTGATTAAAAAAAGGTGCCATTTTCAAAGCTGTGGGATTGCTGCTGTAAGGTCAATGCAAGGAGACTGAAGCAGAGCTGACAAGGTCAGTGTGTCAGCTCAGTATCCTACCATGTGGCTTTTTCCATACTTGAAAACCTTGCTTTTGTAGGTGTAATTCTGTGAATATTTTAAAACACCATTCTTGTCCACACTCTTACTTCTGCTGAGGTGTTTTTTTGTTTTGGTTTTGGTTTTTTGGGTTTTTTTTTTTTTTGGCCAACATTAGTGTTTGTGTGTCTACACAGTGAAAGTTAACTTTATATTTTTTCCTTTTCCTTTTTCCTTTCTTATCTGGTTGGTTTTCAAGCACACTGTGTCCCTGCCCTGTGCTGTAACGTGGTTTCTGCAACCGCTAGTGCCAGCGAAAGGGAAGTGGTGAGTGGCAGCTAGGATGGAGGCGAAGTCTGGAGTGCCCCTTCGCCGACAGCATGGATGCCTGCCTGATAAGAACAGCTACATAACTTAAGGCAATAATTAGAGAAAAGAAAAACAGGGAGTTAGAGCAAAATGATGAATCGCAAGTTTGACTTTTAGTTTTAGATCTCTAGCTCCCTGTCAGCTTCTGTCAAAGTCTGCATCTTGCTCTTCTGCCTTACAGACCATATTTTGAAGGATTCCTATTTAAGTATTTTCTAAGTGGGTGTTAGACCTGTTGCATGAGCTGAACAGGAAGGGACTAAGACAGTCGGGGAGCCAAATGCTGAGATGAATTCTGACTTGGTGCTTTGGTAGCTGTGAGGCTTGAATGGGATGGGTATGACTGCTAGAAAGAAGACCCGAATGTTACATGCGATGGCTCTGTGTTGGTACTGTGGGCTCATCTTGGCTTTTATCACTGTCTCTTTATGCTCAGGCAGCTGCAGGTCACCTCCAGCTCTGTCAGTTGTTATCAGAGCCAGATTAACACCAGAGGGGTTGTCTATCTGTTCAGTTACGGCAGCAGTATAACAGCAGGGGTAGTTGATCTTGCTTTGCTGGCTGCTCTTGTCCACGATTTGCAGACTAAGGTAAGGCTGCCCAGCATGGCAGTGGCTGGGTGAGGACAGGAGCATCCCTTCTCCTCAGCAGCACCAGCACTGCATTTGCAGGGCCCTGCAGGCAGCTGGAGCAGAAAACTGGTTCAGGGCACAGCAGCTTGCTTTTTGCAGGATTCAGCTTTCCTGCTGAGTTAAAGTGTGCCACATAAGTGGCTAAAGATCTGTCTGCTTAGTAATTACAGAGTCTCATTTTGTTTGATTTGGTGTTCACTTGCCAGTGCTGGTGATGTTGTAGCTGCTGCGGTCTGTTTAGTGCTCCTCTCTCCCAAGCTGCTGCGTCTTTGCCGGTTCCCATTCTGCCTCAGCGCACCCTTGCTCTTTTCAGGAGGGCTGGTACATGTGCAGGGCTTGGCCAGGACAGCTGTAGCCGTATTAATACTGGCTATCTCAACACAGGTGTCACCCACCAAAAAATACAAATTCTTTTTTCACCAACTCCTTCCCAAACAACTCGATAGAAAGATTAGAATTTTTGCGGCTGAAAATCTGAAAGCAGTATTTTGCCATCACAAACAAAACAAAGCCCCAACTTCTCATAAATATTTCCAGCTGACTCAAGTATCAAATGTGCTGCTACCATGCTAGCATGCCCCTGGCAAAAATGAAGGCAAGATGTTGGTTCTAGCAGTCATGGAATAGACCACTCATCATGTGTAAGTTTAACACATCCATGTAAGCAAGCGTGGCCTGCTCTTTGCAACTAACCCAAAAGCATTATTAGAGCCTTTTTTAGGTCTTTCCATTTCTTTAAGTGAGAGAGCCTTGCCATTTTGAGTACCTCGTCTGCCTGCTGAGGCATATAAATAATTTCCTTTATTACCACAGTTCTGCTTTGAATGCAGTCCCTTGATACAGTGCCTTTATGCGAATTTGATCAAGTCTTTGCCTTTGATCTGCCTGGGATTATTAGTTCTCTATTATAATTAATGGAGGCTTTGTCTTTCTCCTTCAGTCTCTATCAAAAGATCTCAGAGCCTTTTGTAAATGTTAGGTAATTAGTAACGCAGTAGTAGACTGGTGAGTTGTGTGTGTGATTTGTCTCTAGAGAAGAGACAAGTAGTCTCAGTGTATCAGCATGCATTATGTTTGGGGCTCATTTTGAAATTTTTCAGTACAATAGTTTTTCTTGGAAAATGCCAGCTTTTGTAAAACTTTTTTTTTTGTAGTGTTCCTAGCAGGCTCACAGTTTTGAAGACAACTTTTCCTAAGAGAATTTTAGGTGTCAGGTGGAAATTCTGCATGTGCGTGGCTGCATGAGTTCATCTGTGATACGCAAACAGAGGAGCAGGTTAAGAGAGAGATTCTGCAGAGTCTTTACCCACCAGGGACCTGTTGTCTTCTGGTCTGACACCTCACATGGGCAGTGGTTGCTCCAGCAGCTACTTGATCTTTTATACAAGGGTTGGCTGCGTCATCAGGGGGATTTGTCTTATGGCCAGGTCTCACCTGAGATGTGAGTGAATGAGGGTTGTGTTCCTGGTCTCAATGGGGTAGAAATGGTCTTGAATATGGACTTGCTATTTTACACATGATTATCTGAACTCTTAGGATGTGAGTTGCAGGCAGGTGAGTCACTGTCTGGAAAAGTACAGCTGGTCTAGGTTTTGTCTCTGGGAAAAGCAAGGAAACTTGGGAAGCAGTAAGACATCGGGGGCAGGAAGAGAGCTTCCCTGGAGTTTGAGTTACATGGTCATTGCACGTTTCCCGTCTGTGTGCTGCTCCGACTGAAGAGGATGACAAAATTACTCAAACAAGTCATCTGTAATGGAGCCAAGGGTAACAAAGCAGTCTAATAGCTTCCAAAGTTAGGGTGTAATCACGAGATGAAAGTACATCATGTAAAAGTTGTGGTCAGGCAGCGCTGCAGAGCCAGCTCGGCACTGGTTGAATGCGAAGGAAAGCACCGCGTCCAGAAACCCGTGACTGGCGTCACGACAGCTGCTGCTTTCTGTGGGGTGGGATTCAGCGTTGCAGTCAGAAATAACTAGAGCTAAAATTAAGTAGCATTTACCATCTGTTTTTGTGAGAGGCAGAGGCTTGTGGTCAATTTTTTAATTACAAAGCAGTGAATGGTGAAGACTTAAGAGGTGATCTGTGCTGTTGTTGATGTCTTTTAAAATTACGCTGAAATTATTAAGAGTGAAAGTAGAAAGGATCAAATTGTTGACATCAGCTTGCTCTTTCTTATAAAAAGGAGAAAGCAGGGACTGTTCTTTTTATAGTGCTCCTACTGACTTTAAAGGCCGTTTCCTCACTTTTGAGAAATCCTTGACAGCCCTGGGGAGCTTCCAACTTTCTGCAATTAATCGCTCCTGTTCTGTGCAGTTTGCGTGTAATCCCGTGCACCGGCACAGCCGACCTGGCTTACAGCATGTGTGTATGTGATCCGCTCATTATATTAATTTGTTTGAAAGGCCAGCACAGCTTCCAATGTGACTAAATCACGTTGGCTGCTGACACTGCCAGGAGGACATCGGAGGGCTGCCAGGAACCCTTGCTGCTTTCCTGGGGACTGGTAGAGAAGTGACCTTTTACTCGTGAATTTAAATTTCTGGTGTAGGGAAATACTCGGGGTTTTTGCTGACTGCCTTGGCCACTTGCCCATGCCTTGTTACATTTGGATTTTGCTAGTGCTGGCTGATGGGGTACTGAAGCGGTTCAGGGGTCTAGTGCTGCCTATTAATTGAGAGTCAGCTCAAAAAGAAGATCTCAAGCCAGAGGGGAGGGAGGCTCTAGCAGACATCTGGGAGAAATTGTGGCTAGTTCTGCCAGATACCTTTCGAAGGCATCATCTGTCTGTGCCTATAGTTACACCTGACTTGTCCTGTGTAAGTTCACAGCTGAGTCATTTAGACCATCAGCAAGTTTTACGTTAAGGCTGTAACCATTTAGCAGAGTCTGTTTTGTGGGTCAGGGTGGGGGCAAACTCCGTTCATGGGCAGAAGAGCATTCCCTGGATACTGGGGCTGCTCGTACGAGTTCTGCTGGCACATCTGAGGGGGACCTCTGCCCTGCCATGGGATGGTGTGCCAGCAGGAGCAAACAGACGGCCCAGGGCAACCCATGCAGGAAAGGTTCTGCCTGGGACCAACCTGCCAACCTGGACTGGTGATGCTACTCCAGTCTGTCCTACATTTCCTACCCCTTCCTGTCTTCTCCTGTTGCAGGTTTTGTCTGACTGACCTATGAAATGAAATGATCAGGCTTTGGAGACAGATGTTGTGCACAGATCTTGTTTAGAGAGCAAAGAACTATGCCAACACAACAGGGGAAGATGTTTCCTTTGGGGAAGGGAAAGGGAAAAGAAGGGGACCTGTGAATGGGCAGGTGGAGAGCAAGCGAGGAGCAGTAATGCCTCATATGGGACCTACTGTGACTACAACCTGTTGTGCAAGCCTGGCTCTGCTCTACCAGTAAAATGCCCTCATGCATGGCTGGCTCAGTCCATTTGGGGATCTGGTTGAATCTTACAGCAAAGCCACTGTTGCTGTCACAAAATTGGGGAAGCTGGTATTTGACAATTGAGTCACATCCATAATCTTTTACAGTACCTTTGGGCTTATGAAAGCATGGGCTGAAAGCTGTTCTTTGTTTTAAGTTTGCATTAAAACACTTATCAGAAATGTGCCTATTCCTTCACCCTGACTATTATTTTAACTGTCTCCACTTGCTTGTCTGCAGGTTCTCTGTTTTTTTTCCAGCATTGCGGCTCAGTTTCCTTTTCCTGCTTCTGTTTCTTAGCTCAACAGTGATAAGTGAATACTGGGGGCAGCGAGTAAGGAAAAAGTCCTCAGCATTTGTTCAGGCACAACATGAAAGGGTTCTGGAGTGCAGCAGGTGATGGGAATAGCCTGGCAAATTTATGTTCCTGAGCGCAATTGCTTCTCTGCATGCTGGCTATTGCTCTGTGAACCTGTGTGTTTGTGGGGCAAGCTGTCGTGGTGGGGAACCCGACCGTGCTTTGGCCAAAGGACAGAGATGCTCCTTGCAGAGAAAGCGCCATTTTGAGAGGCCTGCTCTTAGGCAGCCGACAGCAGGTTGAGGGATGCGCTTGGCTCTCCGCAGGAGCGGCGAGGATAGGGAGGGATTCCTGGCTGGGAGTCCATGGCCAAGTGCTGTGTCCTGCCTCCCGCCCCCACCTAGCAGCTGGGAGGCTATCTTAGTGCCTCCTCCTGTGTCACCCTGCCCGAATTAACGTAGGTTTGGCAGTCCCGAGGTGGCAGCCCCTTATCCAGTTGCTGCCGCTCCTTCGGCATTCGGACGGCCCATGCGGTTCCTCTGCGACCCGTTTGCACTGCCGGGGCCGGGATGGCAGGGCTCCTGTGTAAGAGACGCAAAAAAGGAGGTAGGAAACATTATGTTTGTAGCAAGAATCTCTTCCTAAGCTGTCTGCCTAGGACTGGTGTACGGGCTCTCCGTAAGCAGGGCTCTCCCTGCGCAGCAGGCTTTGGGAGGCTTTTTGCAGACAGAGCCGTGCTTTGCCAGTAGCGGTAGGAGAAGACGTTTTGGTCCTCTGGGATCTAGCCCAGCTGCACTGGATCTGCCAGCAAGTGTAAGGGCTTTATGTGGCTCTTCATGTCATGAGGGATGGGGGCTTAATACACAAATTCATATTAATGTTTTCTTTCGGTTTAGTAAATTGCTCAGAAACAAGGTATTTTTGTTGGGAAGAGTGGAGATAATTTTTATGTTAAAAAAGGGCAAATGAATCATCTTAATAGAACTTTCGGGAATAAAACTAATTTAACTAATATTAACTGTTAATATTTAAAAATACTCTGCCTTGAAAGGTACGCAGCATTTTGTTTATGTAGCATACACTGAAGACAGTACCATGTATTCACTGCCCAGAGGCACTTTTCAGCTCTCTTCTGCATTTGCAGAGCGTTAGGAACAGCAGTGCCCTGACCTTATTGAACGTTTGGCATTCCCAGAATGACAGCAATGCTATGATAATGAAAAGAGAGTTACATCTAGAAACAGGGCTGGTACTTCCAAAAGGAGTCTGATTTAAGTGGAATTTGGGCATTTATAGCCCTAGCAGGGTTTTTAAAAATCTTACTGGTAAGTCCAATTTCCACATGATTTTTCTCGTGCCTCCCGGTGGCCGTGTTCCTATTGGCATCACAATGTGGGAGCTGCTCGGGTGCGAAAGCTCTAGTGGGGTGTAAGGCATGCTGGTAGAGGTGCTTTGGTGTGTTGTGTGAGGCCTCTTAGCTCCCCAACTTTTGTTTGGAGTATTTTCCAAGAAAATGAGAATGAGCACAAAAAGGGGTAATTAAGAGCTTATTTAATAATGACATTTATTCAGGAGGTTAAATCTCAGCTTGCAGACATTATATTCTGTTTGCAGTCGAGAATGCTGTTTTCTCTCCTTCCCTTTGCAGAAGGTACCCAATACAGAAAGCAAGCCATGCATACCGCTGGCAGCCCCCTTCCCCCAGGCTTTGTGCCATGTTAGCTCTAAGCAGCTGCTCTGACATGGTTCATAAGCCATAAGGTCTCAAAACAGGAGACCGGTGTTTGTTGCTTGCAGAACCTAAGAAAAGAATTTCATAATTGAGGATTTTAGTCATGCTTAATATCACTCTGTGAACCGGAATAAGCTAACATCTTGGAACTGCAATTAAGAAATGTGATAGCTTGTTTTAAGCACCTGTTTCAAGTATCCATGAGAGAAGGAGTGGGGATTGTAGGGTGTTCTTCTTCCCTCTCCTCCTCTGGGGCAGTAGTACCTCTGTGTTTTCCCCTTCTGTCAAGCAGGGAAAAAGCAAGTACTGATACAGAGTTTTGTAACGCTTGCCAGACTACATGCAAATGAGTAGCCTGTGATTTGATTTTCTAACTGGAAAGTGGAATAGGAACTATTCTTGAAGGAAGTGCTTGTTGGGATACTGTGACTATTAGTTAACTATTCCTCCTTTTCTCTCCCCAGTAAAGTCTGTCTTGCAGACCTTATTTATTTGGAAATCCCTTGCTTTCCCCCTAAAAGAGTATGGGACTTGGACCTCTCCCAAGGACACTGCAGTGCCACGAATGATCTTAGTCTGTGCTAACACAGAACTGTCACTGAATAGATGGGGTTATTACAGGATCTTTGTGTCCCCTGTTTCAAATGCATGTGCTTCAATAGCTTGGCTTATAATAAATAATCATTATCTGAGTTTAGGGGGAGATGTACCTTGGAGAGTGTAAAATTTTTATAGCATTGCTGGTGCTTTTCTTACTGTAAAGCTCTATGAAGATTCTAAACAATTATTCAGTACTTTTTCTCAAGTTTAGTTCCTCCCATGTGGCAGGACATAGGAAAGTATTTTAGTATCCATTTTATTGATGAAGAGTACTTTACTGACTTTCCTGAATGAGAGCTGTAGGTTTGGGATAAGAGCTTGAAATAAAAAATTCCAAATTTGTGTTCACCAGATGGTGTTACATCTATTTTTGGCCAGTGGCAATGCTAGAATTAAATACATTTTCATTTGGTAGGTCTCCCTGAGATTCTCTGAGGCATTTGATAAGGCTAGTAGCAAGTTGCAGTTCCTGGTGTTATGCAGCTGGAAAAGGTGGTGATGAGTGGTGGCTGTGCTATCAGAAAAGGCGTTTGTTTTTAGTTTGCTGTCTGCCCTTGGTCTGGGACATCCTGCAAACAAAGCTCACACCCCTTCCTTCTGAAGAAACAAGCACTCTGGGCTTGCTCTTACCACAGAATTGAGTTTCTTGCAAAATATTTTCAGCCAGTAGTGTGGTCACTCAGTTTAATAAGAACCTATAAAAAGATGTTACTTTGATTTTATTTTCCACTGTGACTGCAGTTCTTAATTCTGTAAACTGGGGGCCGATTTTGAAATTGATCTACCAGATGTTTCTCTTATTATGAATACCCACTTCAACCCCTAGATATCTGCAGACTTTGCATTTATTACAGTCTTTCTTTCTGTTTTGTCTCTCTCCTCAGTGAGTGACCTCCAAGAAGAAGGTAAAAATGCTATCAATGCACCGATGAACCCAAGTGCCGTGGACATCCATCCAGAAGACACACTATTAGGTAAAGTATCCAAGCTGCAGACCTTGAGGGCAGTGCCAGCTATGCAGATACAGTTAAGCTAGGTAGTTTGTGGGAAAATTGATTTGTTCAATGAATTGGCAGAGAACTTGAGTTCTTCTGTGGTCACCCTGAAAGGAAATAGAAAGTTGAGATTTGCAAAGAATTAGATGGAAAATACTGCAGATTTTGTCTGCTTAAGAGTTACTTCAGTTCCAATAACCAACTGACCAAGTAGATCTCAGTCTTTGTTTGTCCTCCTGGACATCATTCTTTGCTAAGGAAGTAGTATCTTCTCTCTCTGTATATATAGATGGGGAACTGAAGTGCAAAAGGACCAACCCACAGGAAGTCTGTAGCAGAAGCCTGTGTCATGGTTCCTATGGAACTCTTAGACTGCCTTTGTCTCAATGTACATACTACTAGGGGATGCCACGTTCCTCCTTGGGTTACTGCTGCCACTTTGCAAGTGACACTATGAACAGATGAGCATTTAGGCTGCTGAAAATAGTAATTAAATGTGATTAGGATAGAAGTACATAAAACAAGGAATACTTGTTTCCTGTTCTCTCCATTTCCCGCCTTCCCCAAGTCCCTAGAAGAGCAACAGCATAATTTAATAGCAAAAAGTGTTTAAAACTAGTTGGTATAAAACGCTTTTTTCTTTCCTGGCCATATGTCTCTTAGTCTATGGAATTAGCTGAAACAAGCTGTCATGGAGACAAATAATAAAACATGAAATTAAAACCAAAAAAGTGTTAGTCATTTAGATTTTCTGATTAGAAGAGTAGTAAGAAATGCAAAGTGCTGTTCTTCTGAGGTGTGGGCAAAGTGTTGATTGCTCTGTATATATGTATGGATCAGAAGTGTCTTCAATGATTTATTCTGGGTACCACTAAAGGTGTGTATGACTTCAGAAGATGCAGGAACACTCCTGGAAGGCTGTCATGCAATGACATGACCACTTGTGAACCTTAAACAAAGTTCTGTGGTGAACTGTATACCATTATGGGCCAAATCCTGTTCAGGGTTTCAGTTAGCAATAATTTGGGTGTGTAGTCGGTGTCACTTCCGTACGACTAGACTGCCTGACTCATCCCAGGGAGTAAATGAGGAAGTAAAGGAACAGGGGGAAAAAAGCAGCGAAGGAATTAATGTGTTTTTTTCTGGGTTTGTGGAAATTTGTCAAGTATGTTCAGATAATAGGGTCTTTTTTTTTTGATAAAGATAACAGGCCCTGGAGAATACTGAATCCAAATGTCTGGGTGAAGTCTAAAGTAACCCAGTTAGACGGTATAGAATGTCTTGTCTCTAGGATGTGCAAGTGCTGTGTTTTCCATCTGACGTGGGTGAAGCGTAGCCCTGCAACAGGAAGTCTCTGTAGATTGGTCATTGTTGGAAGAGATTCCTCTATGCAGTGTGGCAATGGCCTGACCTGGGGTCATACTGAAAAATCCCTCCTTTGTTGTCATGCTGGAAGCAATTGGGACATCAGTAGGAAAACATGACTATATGGCCTGCCTAGACTCAGTTAAAGATAAACCATGGGGTCTTTTAATAATTATTTAAGCTGAAGAGATGTGGATCTTCTCATATAGCTGTGACACTGTTGCCCATCCTTGCGTTCTTGTTGTGTAGCAGTATGGGTTATAAAGGAACAGATCTAACCTAGATCACAGCTATCACTTTGCTACTAAAGGAGCTAAAATGAAGCGTGCAGGGAGAGGTCTGCTACTTGAAAGCAAGCACCAGAATTTAAAATACTTGACTTGCTCCAGCTGCTTCCTGAATACTATATCTACATTAACATATAAACGTGCATGTTTCCATATGTGCTGTTCTGAAGATAACTCTGCCAAAGGTTGGTTGGTTGCTAGCCTTACTGAGCTCAAGTTGATTTTGCTACCAACATTTCTGTATCAAATAATTCCTTGTAAAAATTATTTTTTTTTATATTTATGCCTCTTGTGGTTGTTCTGCTGGCTATTAGAGAGCGTTTCTCACATCTCTCCATCCCATAGCAACAGAAGAAATAGAAGACTGTATGCCTGAGAAATCTATTTTGTGTTCTTTTCCCATGCACAAGTACAACTGATATAAATTGAGGTAATTTTCATTCTGCATGTAACCAGAGGTTAACGAGTTCGTGGACTCAGAGCCACATGCGTGATCAACTTGCAGGGAACCAGAGAGCGGAGGCACAGCGGAGACACTTGGGAGTCAGCTCAAGTTGTCAGCAGTTGCACTGAGTGTAGTGCCATAAGCTTTGTATACTCTTCAAGACTGTGTAATTTTGGACAGGTGTCTGAAATTAAATACAAAATAGAGGAGAGGGAGAAAAGTAGTTGACTGCACTTTTTTTATGTGTTAATATTAATATGCCCCACAGAGCGTAGAGAACAATGATTTTCCTGATTTATTCTGCAGGGTCTGAGCTGAATAAGGTTAGTGGAAACAATCTTATTTTAAAGAAGTTAGGGCTGTGTTATCTTTCTCTGTGTCTCTAAAAATGCCTAACACTTTGATCATTGGATATTCCCTTGCTAAGATGATGACTAGGCCCTGTTGTTTCTTGATCAGGTGACAGGCCACTTCATGATTAGGAATTGTTGTGCTATTTCAGTGTGCATTTGAAGTGGATCTAACAAAAGTTTCCCATTTTACTTGGACAGAGGAGAATGAGGAACGCACTATGGTTGATCCTAACTCAAAAGAAGACCCCAAGTTCAAAGAACTCATCAAGGTAGGAAATCATTGTTTTGTCCTTCAACAATTTAACTAGTGAGCCAGAGTCATTTACAAGCCGGTTACCACGAATATAGTTGAGGGATACAACTTGTTACTGAAGTATATCTGTAAAAACTGAGGTCATCAACAAGGTAAGGCTAAAAGCAGCGAGAGAAACAAGAAAAGGCAGAATGTCAGAGTGCTCATGGCAGTTAGGGAGTAAAGCTCTATTGTCTATTTATATCCTTGTGATTATCACAGCGAGGATCGGTGTTTAGCTTCAGTCTACCTGCAGTCACTGCATGTAAACTGAGATTCCTTCTGTCTATGAAAACAGGGAAGGAGCTTTGGAAAGCATTGGTAGGATTTCAGGAGAGGAAAGAGCAGTACTGACATGAGCAGTGGCATGGTAGGGGGCAACAAGGAGACCTCTGGTGTTAAGGGAAAGTTGGAACTGAAATTCTTCTTGTCCTATATTCTGTTGTATTCTTTTAAAGAAGAAAAGTCCTAGGTTTTCCTGTGTGCTAGGGCGGAGGCCAGATTGTCCTGAGTCTGTATCGTCACTGGAGACACGTGCCAAAGGTGTTGATAATAGTGTTCCCAGCTCTGCTGATGAGAGATGTGGATTTCTGCCTCAGCAGTGCTCATGATGGAGGATTTGATCTTGAGACATTAGTGTTTAGGACAACCTTTTCTGTGCAATAAGTTGTTGAGGTTAACAGTGAAAGCTTGAGCAGGGAAAGAAGGGCTGGCAATTCTCAGCAACCGTGATCTCTTTCCAAAAAGCATTTGTTCTTATGTTATACTTCTCACTATACTTCCGCTTTATTATTTAAAAATTATTTTAAAAAAAGATTTTGTTAGAAGCAACAATGCAGCTTTAGCTGAGTAGGTCTAAAAACTTTGGGTAGTGTCTACTGTCTCCAGATAGGGGGTTGAGCTGTGGCACATTCCTTTCAGGAAACCTTGTGTACCCTGCTGCACACATACTCTTCACAGAATGCCGCAGAAAACTGCTTGCTTGGTACATTTTTAAAACAAGCCCAGTGGTCTGTTATTAACACTGCAGTAACATGTTTAGGATTACAAAACCACATCAAACCAAGTTTAGCAAGGATCTATGCTCAAATTTCTTTGTTATTGTAATTCACCTGGAATACATTGTGGTTTTAAATCAAGTGAATTTGCACATTCTGTCTTTGTTACTACTCAAATCCATTAATTCTCTCAAAAGGTACAGTGGTACTCTTTCAAGATGTGCTTGGTTTCTTTGCCAATGGAGCAGTGATATGTCGTGAATAATTCAGCTGAACCAGAGTTGTTGCACTGAAGGAACTAGATGTACTCTGTGATGCAGGAGACTTGATATCGAGATTGAAATTCCTTTTATATTGGGAATTTTGCTGTTGAATTTAATATGAGTTGGTGAGTCTTCCCTGGATGTCGTAGTCTAGTAAGGTTATGTATTCTAGTTTAAAAACCTGAAAACCTTTGAGACGAATGAAAATCAGGGATAGAGCAGCACTCGAGAGTGTATCTGGGTGCACAGAGCACATTGCCAAATCAAGCTCTGGTTCACCACGCCGGTGTACTCTTGCACAAAGAGGTAGTAACGTGTTACGAATTGAACTGGAGCAGCTGGTGCAGGGAACAGGATGTAACTGGAGATTGTTTCCTTGGGATCATCCTCAAAGGAGAGATGTGTCCTGTAGAGTGCCTACTTGAAAATTATGTAATTTGGGTAATTGCTAATCATTTGCATACCTCTCAGCAGTTGAGAGTTTTCACAGAGATTCGGCTAGAGAGGTATTTAACACTATGTTGGTGTGAATCTGTAAGGCAGGGAGAGGTTTGAATTATGTTGGCAAAACCTATTTTATGTCACAGAGTATGGATAATGCAAGAAAATGAGCAATTTATTCCTTGTTTTCTGTTCTTCAGTGGTTAGTGACGTTTTCCAAGAGCCTCAGTGCTGGCTGAGAATTATTAGTGCTAAATGCTATCCAGCAGCAGCCAGCAAAAAAGACTGCCTGCCCCACAGAGCTTGAAATGAGAGATCTCCATGGACTAGCGAGGAGTGAGGAGCTGAATAGATGGAGGCTTTTGTAGTTCAGAGTGGTTCTCTTTTCCCCTCAGAGAGGAATGTGTCAATAGCAGCAACAGAGCCTCATGCCTTTTGAAATTTGACAGTATGACTTAGTTTCATTGGTGCCAGCCCAAATATCTTTCAGCACCGGTCAGACATGCCAATGGTTTGCCATCATTGATTTTGAGTGTTTCTGTTCTGTCATTCACATGCAGTTGGGTAAATGAAATTTGGTGAAAGGAAGCAGCGGAGATCTATGTTGCTGACTCTGCTTTAATATCTTTGTCTCCACAAAATGTTGTTTTAATTTCTGCTAGCCTCATGTCATAGGAATTATATGCATCGTGAATTGATCATTCCGATCTCGTGTGAGCATTTGGAAGTGATTTTGACAGAGCCGTTGTAAGTCTGGAGAGACAGATTGTGTTAGCATTGTGGTAACGCGGAGAGACCAAAAGAGGAAAAAAACCAACAAAATGCCTCATTCTTATGAAAGCAAATATACAGTGAATCCCCTTATTGAGAGCTGCTTAGTTGAGGATGCTAGAATATATGCTTTAGATTTTCTTGCACATATGAAAATCATCAGGAATTAGAATTGTGCCTCAAAGTGTTGTTTATTACCATCATTTACGGTATTCTAAAAATAGTTGGCCACGGTTTGTTGGTATGAAGTGGTGTGTTAAATAAGTTCCCTCTGTGGCCAGCAGCCTATTTTTCCTTGCTTCATTTGCCCCGTGTAATCAGACACAGTTTGGTACATGGCTGAACAGACCCAAGGCTGAAAAGTCAGGTCAGGGAAAGAGAGATGAGTAATCATTTTGTTTGTATATATGTATAAGTAATTTATTCACAAAATACTCTTATTTCTGGTGTCTGAAATGTGTCAGCTTCTTTTATTCATTGCCAAGTATTTGCCAAGTGACAAGTGCACAACTAACTTAAAGTGAGAATTGGAGTTGTAAGTTTGAGCTGGTTTGTGACTGGATACAGAGGTGTCCTGTGATAGATTGTTTCTTCTTGCATACTTCAAAGTCAGGTTTCCAGTCTGTATGTTATTGTGAATCTGTTTAAAATACAGTTTCCATTAATATCTAAAGTTCTCAGAGTTGCTCCATGTCAATAATTCTAAAGACTGCTTGGGGCTTCTTCTAGCCCTCATTTAAATACTTAAAAAAAAAAAAAAAGCTGATCTGTGTTCCTTCCTTTGTTGTTCATGTGTGTTTCTTTGTGTATTGGGTGTAAAGGTGGAAGGAATCTTTTTTTTCCTCCCTTCTAGTTCAGATATGGCTGAAGGGTAAAAGTTTCAAAAGCTTCATGGCTGATTGTCATCTTAAACATAATTACAATTAATAGGCTGTAGGAATTGAGTCAGAGACTTTGAGAAGATATTTTAACTTTTCTCATAGGTGGCTCATTTCCTACGGTTTTCTTGTGTGTTTCAGTAGAAAAAGTAAGAAAAGCATCTTCTACTAATTGAGTCCAAAATTTTAGAACAGCAGCTTGCAAGAATTGGGTCCCATCTGACAGTGCCTTGCCTTGACAAAAAACAGCAAGTCACAGTCTTGTGATGCTTTCTCTCCCTGCAAAGACTTCTGTAAGATCAGCTGATACTGCAGCAACTTTTGGCCTTTAAAGCCTTATCTAAACCTATTACAGATCCAAACACTGCTGCTCTGGATACTACCTGAAATGAGTGAGCATTCTCATTTGTAGTAAATCTTTCACTGTCCTAGAAATTCTAACCTTTTCCATGTCTAATTTTATGGCTTTTTAAAATGTCACTGTGGTGAAAAGGAAACCAAAATGAAGCCACTGTCGTTTTGGCAAGGTTTCATGTGTGACCAGATGAAACCGTGCTTCCTGAATGCTCTGTGGTCTGCTTTTGAAAACAAGAAGCCTTCTCTTTGTTTGCGGGCTGCCAGTGCTTTGTGCTGAGTCAATTGTTTCCAGGCCTGAATATGAATTTTTAGTATTAATTTCCATCCTCAACCCTGACGCCAGTTAAGCTCTTATACCTTTGATCTCTGCTTCCTAATTCTTCCAGAAGTTGGGGGGGAAAGGGCATTGAAATCAGGCTTTTCTTTCTTTGCTGTTTTTTGGTGACTGGGCTTCCTGTTTTCCTGTTGTGCCAGATGTGTTCATGTGTTTTGTCTTGTTTTTAATTTTGTTCATTATATAGCAGTGACTGTGGGGTCCTTATGCCCTTGAACTCTTGCAGATTAACACTGAATGTGCCTGACCGCCATGGGAGCAGCCAGCCTGCAGAACGAAAACACCAAGCTGGTGAAGTTTGATGTAAAAACGCATCTTGCATGAACTAAAAAACCAAATTGGCCGGACAGCCTCATTTTTTCCTTCTAGATTTCTAGCACTCTTGTTTCAGCTGTCTGCCTCATGGCAAATTTCAATTTTCAGCCCACTATTTAGTAATGCAACATGGCTCATTTAACCAGACATACGCATTTGTCCTAAAAATGGTACAATAAATGGACATGTCAGAATTTAAAATACTGCTGGAAATTTTATGACTCCAAACACATGTGTCTGAGCATTTGATGTGGTTCAGAGATGTTTTATATGAGTGTGGATTCTTTTATATGAGTGTGGATATGCATGAAAGGGCAGACGTGGTTTTGAGAACGTGGGGAAGTTGTATTAAAGTTTTAAAATCACACTGCTAATTCCAAATACTGCAGAAGACTAGAAAAGCATATTTTTGTGAAGGTATGACAATTTAAGTGACCAAGCAAACTTCTATGTACCTGCATACTGTTTGGTGAGTCTCCAGGTACTGAACAAGAAGATGAGTCTCAGGTCCATGGAAAATCATTAGCTACTTGTGAGATCTTGTGGTGGCTTCACCAGCTGTTGTGTGTAAGGCGTGGTGTTAGGGCTGACACTGGGATAGCAGGCTTTGCAGTAAAGCACTTCCTCAGTCCTGCAGTGTTTCTCTTACGCCCTTTATTAAATCCAGCAAATGCAACCCTAACTTGAAAGGCAATATTGAACTGCAGTTGTATGAAGGAATGGGTAGAGAAGTGTGAGACCAGATGGATCGAAGTTAAGTGTATTTTCATGCACAGGAAAAGCTCTATGGCTGTGCCTTCTGTCTGCTTCACACAAAGTGCTCTGTGCCTGTATCAAGCTGTTTAAATTTTTAGACATTCAGGTTATTGAATGTTTTCTGCTTCTGTCTTTACATGAAGGAACAACTACAAAGAACTGGAGAGCTGACTTTCTGTGTGTTAGTCATTTCAATAAGCAATATGGTGCTTTATTTCCCGTGTAAAAGGTAAAAAAAAAAAATCTGTGCAGAAGCATTTTCCAGGCTCCTAATTAAGACACAATCAGGAAATCAAGAGGTGGAACAGCAGATTTTGGGGGTTTGTTTGTTTTTTAATTACAACACTTGTCAGTCTTCAAGGGCTGTTAAAAAGAAAACTTTGATTTTTTTCGTAAATATAAGTTGCAAATTTGTTTTCTCAAGCAGAGCTGAAGTTGTAGTCTGAATACTAAAGAATTTAGAACATTCTTTGGGATATTTCTATTTCCTTCAGGTGCCTAACTAATAAAATAATAAAATAACTATGACTAGACCTTGTTTAATTTGTATCTCTTTTACCTACTTTTTTGCCAAAAGTTTCTCAGTGCTAAATTTGTCTGAAAGGTTTAAATAGCTCAAAGGATGTTTCCCTTTTTGAACATCCTGTACCCAAAGCTGCTTGGCAATTCTTGTGTACCTACACTCTTGGAATGTATGTTTCCTTCTATACTAGAAGGTACTTCCAAACTTTTATTTTTAAATCCTTGACATTTTCTAGATTCTAAGTTCATTATAATTCAGCACAGAAAAGACAAAGAAAATGTTAATTACATTTCAGGTTTCAAATAATTCAGCATCCTGAGTCTTCCTTTAACAATGTCCCTTCTGGGGACTTCTGAAAATCTGGCCTCTTCCTTTAGGGAATGTAATGGGATCTGATTACCAAATGATAATCTAAGCTGAACTTCAGATGATATTTGAAAGTCTGCTCTGTAAATCTCATGAAGAACCCAAATCTTCTATGACTTTGATTTCTTCATTTGTTTTTCTGTTGATATCTATGTGTGTTCAACTTGTATCATTTTGGAATTGGGCAATCACCTTATTGACAGGCTTCAAAAATCTCTTTCTAGATGATCCAGGACAAGAAAGTATCTTGTTATTTAGGAGTCACTTTTCTGTACCAGAGGTGAAAAGTTTTGAGACCGAAGACGGTATCTCTCTTCACATTGTCTTCCAGCTGTGGTAATCCTTTGCTAACTTGTCTAATGTCTCTGTCCAGTCTTTTACCATAAATGTCCTTCTACCCCCTCAAAAAGACTGAGAGACAAGAATAGCTGATTAGAGTTTTCTCTCAAAATGTGGTCATGGTTCCCCACCTACAGAGCAGAACTCTTAACTGTTTTATTTAAGCTGCATCTTCTTGCATTTAACTTTTGCTAGCTGTAATCTTTGATGAGCCAATTTTGGTTGGGGTTCTCAGTGGAAATCCAAATATTTGATGCCCTGTGTCTGATGGTAGCTGACATGTATAGAAATCCCAGCTTTAAATCTAGAAGTGAAAGACTGGGCAGAGAGAGTTTACTTGATCCAGAGGCTGCTGAAGAGGCATCCTGAGAACTGCTAGAGGGTGAAGAGCAATTGTCTTGACGTTTTTCTTCCTGCTCATATATGATGACATAGATATCAGACCGTGTGACACAGGAGCAAGATGGTTTCCAGGGCATGTTGGAGCATGTGTCAGGAGACAAGCTTCCCGTCGTTTCTCCCATGACCACTACAAAAGTGGGAGGATGACCGTACCTTCCAGGGCACGGTGTTGCAATACCCCTTTCAATCCAGGACCCCAGGTGCCAGGGGTAGCTGGTGTGCCAGCAGCCTGGGCTGCTCAGGCAGAAGTGCAGTTATCAGTTCATTGGCAGTGCAAGCCGTGAAGGTGCTGCAGCAGTGCAGCATGAGGCTGGGGAAGGAGAGGGAGAAACGATGGTCCTCCTGCCCAACAAATGGCATTAGGTGGGTGTAGAAGCGTGGAACTTGGCTGCAAGTGTTGAAAGAGTGGTGGTAGCTGTGACCGCACAGTGGAGGCCATCTGATAGAATGGCCCAAGTGATAGATAAGGTTCCTGCAAGGTCACAGGGAAGCAGTGGGGCAGTAATACTGGTCAGAGCACATCCTCATATGTCCACATCTGTTTTCAAACATCTTTCCTTTCTAGAGAAGACCATTTTTATACAAGTTACTAATATTGACTAGTGAATAACTTATCAGAAAAGCTTTATTTTGAAAGAAAGCTCTTTAGAGGAGTAGTTTTTATTATTGAGATTTTTTGTCCCTCCAGGCAGCTTATAGGGCAAAAGTGATTTACATATGTGAGCATTGATGCTGATCCTTGCTTTCTATGAAGTGTCTGGTTGCCATATTGCCCAGCTAAAGTTTGCTACTTGCACTATTTTTAGAGCTGAGTTTCAGCCCTGCATATTTTCGATGTGCTTTGGAAGTACTGAAGATATGGATTAGAGGTACATAACGCATTAGTATTTCATGTTTGGATTGTAGACTTCTTCATGGACACAAAGCCTAGCAAAACTTCCTTGAGGTTGGTAGATTCATTGAACCTCAGTAGCCAGGCTGAATTACTTAACATATTCAGATGTTTGTGTTTCCTTGGATTGCCAAAGTGTGGCTTCCAGTGCAAGCTTGTCCATGTTTTGTTTACTTGCTTTTTGTTTCACTATCTCTTGAATATTAAAAACCAAAAAATTTCTTAGGCACCATGACTGCCAAGGAGGGGATCTGAAGTATGAGATCTAATCAGAAAGTGAATTAAAAGAACTGACAATTTTATATGAAGCAAATGAAAAAATGCAGAATTTTTAAAAGAGACTTATTGCTTTAGGTAACTCCAGTTTCTGGATTTTGCATGTCTATCATTGGCAATACTCTTCTCCCCTTATAGATTCAAAGATTTAGCAGGATTTAATTTTACATCTCTTCCCACAGGACTATATTATTTTTGTAAAAGTCATTTAATTTTCCAGATAATAAGTTGGAGGAAAATGCTACTGCCAACTTCAAACAGTCAAGGCTCTTTTTCCTGTAACTGTTTGGAAATTATTATCTTTGGCACCTGGAAAACTTAACTCAGTTCCTCTTCTTTTTAAAGATTCTTCATGTTCATTCCTGTTTTGCAGATGATTGAATGATTTTTAAAGTCACGGTAGTCAGCATATAGGGACTATTATATAAGTTGTAGAATGGTTATCAGACCTAGTTGACCAAAATTTTAATTCCAGACTTCAATATTTTGCAATACCTTGAGATAAAATGCATTGTCCTGTTGCTAATGGCAGGGATCTAGCTAGTGGGTCTGTTTAGCTCCTGTTAGTAGAAGCATTTACTCTTTCCCCTCTGAAGCTCTTCCTTCTGGCACACCACTCACATCTGTTCAGGGTAGAGATCACAGTGGGAACATGGGACTATTGTAATCTGTTGGCAGGTATGCTGTTCACATAAAACAGGTAAGAGATGAGTTTTGGGATCTGGAGAACATAAGTACTAGCAAAAGTTATTGTGGCAGAGCTAAAAGTTACTACTTGCTTTAGAATTGCTGCAGTAAGAGACATTTTAATGAGGAAAAATAGAGGGCACTAAAATTGCCATGCTGTGAGAACTGAATTAAAACCAGTAGAGCAAAAGCATATCCTTGTCTGTTACTTCTGTGTAACTTGGAAATATATAAATATGGTTACTCTTGTTCTGTTTTATATTCCTGATTACTACCTTGATGGAACGATTGTATTTCAGTGGGTTTTAGACATTTGCCTCCTTTTTCTGTACTTCTAGGTTCTAATTGACTGGATTAATGATGTGCTCGTGGAGGAGAGAATCATTGTCAAACAGCTTGAAGAGGACCTTTATGATGGGCAGGTGCTGCAAAAGCTGTTAGGTGAGTTCACACAGGAGAAGGTGGCCCCAAAGACTGGAGGGGCCCAAAGTTAATCTCTTCCAAAGCTGCAAACAGCAGCAGATCTGTGCAGTAACCCACCATCTCAGCAGGGATACAGTTTGTTTCACTGATAGCTACAGTGTCAGCTTCTCCATCTGTTCTTCTCAGGCTGTCTGCTGAAAGAGGAGGAAATCCAGATGATTCCTAGGTTTCTGTTTCACGGACTAAGTATAGTCCAGACAGCTGAAATATGTGGTAAAAAAAAAAAGGTGAAGAGACTCGTGTTTACAGTGGGGGACCAAGCAGAAGCCATGTGGTCCAAAATTTTGTCTGTATAGTTTTCTTCTGAAAGCTTTTGGGCCGAGAGGTTTTCTGAGGTCCTGATATAATTATTTTTAGGGGAAACAAATGAGAAAAAGAGAATGCATAGCAGTAGGCACATACTCATAATGTGTGCTCGTGTGTGAATGATTCATGAAAGGATATCCTCAGTTAAGCAATTGCGATTTTGCAACCCCGTTACATCTTTGCAATGTGTGTATTCATGCAGGAAGCACAATGGAGATAACCTTATGATGATACTGTGATTTATGGGGGTGCTTTTAGCAAACAAAGATACTGGAAGCTTCAAGTGCCATTGTAAATCCACACTGTTTCTTGGGGACAGATAGTCAGACTGCTCTCAGTTTACTTATGACATGTTTTCAAGAGTGGGCTGGGATGTGGGATGTATGTGTTAGAGTGGGGCAAGAGGACCTAGTGGTGCTAATTCTGCTGGTGCTAAGGGATGCTGTGTACTGAATTTTCTGCATATAACCCTTAAATAACAGATCTGCAGTGCTTTGGTGAACATTTACAGGCTTTTAAAATTGATCGACAACAATTAACTTTGTGTGCAATTAAAACTCCTCAAAAATAACTTGAGGAACAAAACAAGAGTACTTTAACACTGCTTAGTTAGACTGCAGCTGAGACCCTCCAGACATGGTGGAGAGCAAGGGTGTAGAGTTAATTTTAGCTGGGGAGTATTTGTGTGGATACAATTGTACTTCTTAAAATACAGACACTGCTGTCTGAGCTGGTGGTGGTGCATTTCACTGTAGCCATTTGTCATAGGTGTCACTGCTTTCTTACTCTCCCAATGTAGGCCATGGTTCCACCCTCCGGCCTGCAGACGTTTAGCAAGTGCTTAGTTATACATACATACGTACATATGTAGCTCAATTTGACGTAGCATGTCTTACCAGGAGGAGAGGTACACATGTACATCTTGTAGCCTGAGACTTTAACGGGACCTTTTTTTCCTCATTTTCTTCCTGTTGGCCTCTGACTGGAGAGCAAATGCTTCTCCCCTGACCAGAAGCTATCACAACTCAGTCTTGTATTGTTCTTCAGTGGTGTCTTGATTTCTTTAGCAAGACATATTACTGAATCTATCCATCTTCGTGCTGTCTAGTTGATGTAA
Organism: Tetrax tetrax; assembly: GCA_009806455.1. NCBI lineage: Eukaryota > Metazoa > Chordata > Aves > Otidiformes > Otididae > Tetrax > Tetrax tetrax. Next base: position 154,783 of record WHYT01015027.1, read on the forward strand.
GAGCAAAGCACGTTCATGCTTGTGGTGGTGCTCCTGATGCTCGAGGCCTCAGAATTAAGTCAGCTCTCTGTTGTGCAAGTCTTATTTTCTGGTGCCTGCAAGGAAAGGCTAACAAAGTAGGGTCATTAAACTTCAAATAGTAGTTGTCATTCCTGGTGTGTGAGAGATGTTTCAAGAAGATCTGTCTTGATAGACAGACACAAAAAACCCATGAAAGACAACAGCTTGTCAGTGGGCTTATTTTGAAGCAGTTTGGAGTAAGAGATGAGCAAATGGCTGTCTGACTGATTGAGGTGGAGCTCCTCGTTTAGTTAATTTTATCAAGGTACAAGTAGTGCCAGTCAGAGAGGCTGAAGTTGCTCGGTACACATGATGTCAAGGTGAAAGGAAATAAATTTCTGCTTGCTGACTTGCAGCTAACCTGGGCTGAGAATAGATAGGAGCCATAATGTGGCCAAAAAATGAATCTTGTAGTATATATTTTTAAAAAAGCCTAAAATAATTTAAAATAATATTTGCATGTTTTGATAGTCAGTTTAAAAAAGTCTTGGAATGATCTTGACTAAAGAACATTTTCCCCATTAATATTATTCAGCTATTGATACAATTTCCTACTGTAGTGTTGTGGTTTTGCTTAGTGAGGGGGGCCTAAGGTGGTAGCTTCTGTAGGAAATTGCTAGAAGTCGCTCCCCTTTGTTCAGTGGACTTGACCGGGCCTAGGGCGGACCCACTGCTGGCCAAGGCCGAGCCGATTGGGAGCAGAATGTCCCGTGATAGCGCCTCTGCGATAACGTATTTAAGAAAGGGAAAACAGAAAAAAAGATAGAGAAGAGAAGATGTGACGAAGCTGAGCAAGGGCAGAGGCGCAGAGGGGGAGGTGCAGGCCTCTGGGGCCTTGCAGGCCTCACCCTCTGGCCTCTCGCCAGGCGGCCGACTGGGCCCAGCTCAGCCCAGTCCAGCTGCAAGAGGTGGAGAGGAGACGAGATGGGATGAATAAGGTGAAGAGATCCTGAGAGGCTTTTTGAGGCTTCTGCCAGCCCGTTGTGAAGAATGAACTTCTCTTGTGAGAGAAACAGCTGCAAACACCAAGGTCAGTGAAGGAGGGGGAGGAGTAATGTGGCTCCTGGCCAAGATTCCCCTGCAGCCTGCGGTGACGACCATGGTGGAGCAGGTTGTCCCCCTGCAGCCCATGGAGGTCCACGGAGGAGCAGAGATCCACTTGGAGCTTGGAGCCCGTGAAAGACCCCACACCGGGGGAGGTGGATGCCTGAATGCGGCTGTGGCCCGTGGAGGGCCCGCTGGGACAGCCGTTCTGGAGAGACTGCACTCCGTGGAAAAGATAACCTACGCCGGAGCAGTTTAATGAAGGACTGTGGCGTATGGGTGGGACCCCACACTGGAGCAGGGGAGGGATGTGAGGAGTTCTTCCCCCAACTGTGAAGCAGCGGCGTAAAACAACGCATGATGGACTGACCGCGACCCCCATTCCCTCTTCCCCCCTGTGCCGCTCGGGGGGAAGGTAGATCATGTTAAGCTCGGGAAGTGGGAGGTGTGGAGGAGGTTATCTTGTTTCTCTGTCTCATTATCCTGCTGTTGTAGTAATAAATGAATAGTTTTCCCCAAGTCGAGTCTGTTTTTGCCCGTGATGGTAAGGATTTCTCCCTGTCCTTATCTCAAACCTTGAGTCGTTTTTCTTAAATTATCTCTCTTTTCTTAAATTATCTCTCCCTATTCTCTCGGAGGGTGGGGGGAGTGAGAGAGAGACTGTGTAGTCTTTTCCGGATCGGGGCTGAACTACAACATGTAGATTGATAGAAAAAGTCAAAATGTTCAAAGTATTTATGAGTTTATAACCTGCAAGTCTCTTCTGTTTGGGTTATTAAGGTACTTTAGTATTTCTGTCACTTTAAAAAAAATAAATATATATATATCTTCAGCTAGGTAAAATGTCCAGAAAAAACATACTCTTAAACTTGAGAGCAGAAGTATTTCCATTATTGGAATAATAGATTTTGATAACTCTGAAATGTTTCTGAAAGAATCTTTAGAGTTGAAGCCCATCCCGTTTTGTGAAAACAGTTTTGGTAAAGTATGTTTATTTTGTTTTAAAGACTGCAATAATAATATGTAACTGGAATATGTCCAACCAGTTCTGACCTCCTAGTCCCAGAAGCAGAGTTTGATCATTTTTTCCCCCAGGCTGGAGTGAGAAAAGAGATCAGCTATTCCCATTGCTCTGGTGGCTGCAGGACTCTACCTCACCTTTCTCAGCTCACTTTCTTCTTTTTTTGTGTGTTTTTTAGAGAAATTGAGCTCTTTGGCAAGGGCCACAGTGCAGAGGAAGAGAAGAATGACTTATCTATGACTTTGGCAATAAATAATTGTATCACAGAAACAGAATTCAAATTTTATTAAGGACATTTTGCAAAATTTCCTGAATTGATTCATTTTTTGAAGTAACCAATCATGATATGACACTATCATAACAACGTGACAAGATTGTACCAACTTACTTCTTTCTTTAAATTAGTTCCACTAAGCCAGTACAAGTCTGTGGGTCATATAAGTCTATGACACTTGATGGTTTGAGGAGGCAAAGTTTGCTTTAGCTTAAATCCACACCTTCACCTAACCTGAAATAAAGCTTATCAAACTGAAGTAAATGTTCACACAATATTTACCCTTTTTTGTCCTAAATTAACTTCTTGTTAGAAAAGTCCATTAGACCTGTGCCAGATTCCTTGTGTAGTGAAGGCTGTGTTGTGCCAAATGCTTTTCAGCAGTGAGGGAGGTACAATAAATATTAGTACTAGCTTGGTGCCTATCTCAAAGTTATTATGTATTTTGACACCTGATTGATGAGAATGTTCTGCCAGACCGTACCAGTTTTCCATCACAGGTTTTATTGGGATTGTCACACTTTGATGAAAGGTTTGTTTTCAGCTATTTTGCTTTCTGAGGAAAATCATTCTCTTGGAAAATTTCTAGCAGAGTCCAGCTCTGCCCAGTGCTCTGTGCTCATTATTCCCACCAGCCCCCTGTTTAATCTGATTTTGCTTGTTCTTCTTTTTTTTAAAATACAGAAAAATTGGCTGACCGGAAACTGAATGTGGCAGAAGTGACACAATCTGAAATCGGTCAGAAACAAAAGTTGCAGACGGTCCTGGAAGCTGTCCATGATTTGCTCCGACCCCATGGCTGGACAATCAAGTGGAACGTTGACTGTAAGGACTCTGTTACGCTTTCTATCTCAGCTTCACAGGCAGGGAGGGTATGATAATCAATAGGTTGATCATATTCTCTGTGATACAGTGTGTTTTTAAAAGTTATTTGTTTATTTATGTTACCACATCCATGTGTGGATTGTAACTGGTACCTTCTTCGGTGGTCTTTGTTTAAGGACAGATGTGCATGGCTATGGGATAATTGAAATAATTTGTCCCTTTAAGGATATGCTTTCATTAGAAACTTTCTTGTTTGCTTCTTGAATTTGAATCCCTACAGATAGGAGAAATGTATTAGTCATTCAAGTACTAGAGGATGGTCTAATCCTTCAGGCCATCACAGTGAGAGTAAAAGGTTCCGGCATCCTGCTGGAGCATGTAGCTTCTGACAGACTAAGCAGAAAGTGCCCTCTGTTCAAGCATGGCCTGTTACAATCCGAGAAGTGAGAATGGAATTTGAGAAGTCTCTTCACCTAGGCAGTGAATGAGGTTCATCTCTTACAGCCAGGAAAGCTTGTTAGCACTTTGGAAGTCCGCTAAAAGAATTATCCAGTATTTTCCACTGCATTGAAAGGCAAGTGATTGAGTCTGTCTGTCTTCATTGACCAGAGAGGGAGCTGGAGTGTTTGGACTCCTGAGTTAGGCATGTAACTTAAAGGGAGGGTTGAATTTAGGCTTTGCTACCTGTAAAATTATATTGTAGGCCTTGTTAACTTAGGAAAAAGAGGAAGGATAACAAGAAAAAAGGTTGTGTTCACCAAAAGCATTTTTCACTACCTTTTTCCTAGAGCTGTTTGTTTAAGATAAGGCCTCCATATTCTTTTATTTACCTTATTTTCCTTGTTCCCTGCAGCAATTCATGGCAAGAATCTGATTTCCATTCTTCACCTGCTGGTAGCTTTAGCAATGCATTTCAGGGCACCCATTCGACTGCCTGAACATGTGTCTGTACAAGTGGTAGTAGTACGGGTGAGTAAGACCTCGTAAGAGAAATTGATCAGAACCATGGTTCTTTATCACTCTGATTTTGTAGTACTGGGCTGCTCCCACCCATTGCCCCCCGATCCCTTGTCATTTAGAAAATTCTTATCCCAGTTGTTTAGTGAGTCGCAGTCCTGGGAATGCATTTTTGGTGTGTTTAAATGTGATCCTGAGAACATCGTATCTTTACTATGTTTGGGACTACCATTTGCTACTGCAATATCAAGCTAAAAACACGTGATGGGATTTTGTATAAGATAGAGTTGTGTCCATGATTTCTGGGACTTCAGTAAATTGTTTTTGCCATGCATTTTTTGTATAGAAGCCATTGAAACACAAACAGCACAGGAAGGAGTTTCAGCACGTGGAATCTCCCTAGTCTGGGAAGCCTGTTACTGATGTTGTTTTTCCCCAATGACTTATTATGCAGACTTAGACATGTTGTTTTCCTTGGCATGCTAATACGCTTTCATCATTCCTTTCACAGCCTTGTGTTTTTGTTAGCTTTTCAGATATGGAGAAGAGATCCAACCTGAGGAACCCTGACTTCTTCCCTCCTGCCCTAGATACTGCTCTAGTTATTCCTTTCTCTGCTTGGTGTTGACCATTTCCTTTCACTCTACAAAGGCTCTGCTTTCAGAGCATAGGTACTCTTGCTTTTTATCTTGTGTTCTATCCCAGCTGAAGCTCCTGTGGCATTACAGTCTGTAGCATGCAAACCCAGCTTTTCTCAACAGCTGTTGAAACACCAGGCAGAGCTGTTCCAGTTGGCATCTGATTGTGCCGTTGGCTGTTTGCTGTGGTGCTCAGCGCTGTTGTTGCAAGGCAGGCGCAGCTGCTGGCAGCAGGCTCTGGAAATGCTTTCTGTACGTGCCCTTTACTGTTAGAGCTGTCAGGCTGTAGTAGGTTTCCTTTCAAGGATAAAGAAGATAAAGTGGTCTCTGACTCTGTTTTGCAAATGCAGATCGCCCTACCAGATGCGATTGCGTGGTGGTTGATTAGGCAAGCCTCATTTTGCTTTACATTTAAATGATGGCATTTTCCAGGCTACCTGCCTGAATGCTCTAGAGGTGCAGGGTGTGATGTAAATGAGTAATTGATGGATACTCCGTGGTTGACAATAAATGTAGGTATTGTCTTTAAGAGGTGATTTTGAACTGCTTTTGGGCTGCTGTAGTTCTTTCATTTTAAGAATGGTGAGTTAGGTATAAAGTAACATGAACATATATAGGAGACTATTTGTCTTAAAATTTGTTTTGAGTGTCTTGGAAAGGAAAGGAGGAAAATGTAAATATGGGGTGGTCAATAGTCCTCCTACACCCTGATGCTAGAAATCTCCTGCCCAGTACAGTGAATTGTCTTCTGTAACTGATAAGTCAGAAAAAAAACTTAGATAAAGAGGTAAAGCCTCCCTTTCCTTATCCTTAGTTCAGGCTTCAAGACTCTCCCCCTCTGTAGCAGAGGGAAGGCTGTGGAGATGTTCTCACATCTTTTCCTGTTGGAGGGATGTAGAGTAGACACCTACTGAGAGCATCTGGTTCGCCAGAGTCCCTGCATCTTGAGAGTAGACAAGGCAGGGGTGAAGGCAGGATGAAATAAAGGCTGACAGAAACTAGCGAAAGAAAGAAAGAGAAACTCCTGTGTCCCCAAGGGAGTGCCTGAAGGTGTCAGAGCACTATACAATGAGAGTTGATTTAAGCTCGAGAGGCTGTAAGCTCTTGCTCTTGGACCTAGAGCCTGGAGTGCTGAAGGTGGTCATGGTAACTGCTGGCTGTGAGCCCACCTCAGCTGGCCCTGTGCAAGAGGAGGCTTGTTTCAGCCCCCTTATCCCACTGCTAGGAAAAGCTTCAACTCTTCAGATTTGTTTATGTAAATGGCAAGCACAACACAGTATAAATTGAAGCATGTTTCTTCTGGAACAATAACTTTTGCCTTATAGTTTGATAAATTTATTTTTTGTAGTTCAGCATCCATAATTAGTCTAAAATACATGCTGGTTCAGTAACAGATCTCTTTAAATGGATTTCACTTAGCCTTTATTATACTAAACAGTATAGAAACAGAAGAATGGTAATGAGGTTAATATTGTTCCTAATCCAAGTAAGACAACTATTATTAAGAGGATTATTATTATTATTATTACATTATCTCTTATTACAGATCCAAATAATGGTTGGGTTCTGTCAAACTAGATCACAATTAATGTGCCTGCTCTGAGAGATTTTAGTTTAAATGCCTCTTCTTGCCTGAATATACATTTATGGGGATTAATCAACAGTTTGTTAAGTGACATATTCGTATGCTTTGCAGAATTGACCCTGCAGCAAGAAAACCTTGCAAGATGTTGTGGGAGTATTGTGCAAGAACGCACCCACACTGAAATTTTCAAAACTAGCTAATTCTCACTTTCATGGGTGGCTTTCACACTTAGGATTATCATTATCAACTTTGTTGAGCCATCCTCACACTGTGCAGATGCATGAGGTGCTTCTTGCCCAGAAGGGCTGTGCTTACGCTATGAAAATAAGAGAGTCATACTGGTTCAGCAAGTTACTGCTTAGCCAAGTTGTGTGCATTTCCATAGCCCATCCCAGAGAAATGCAGAATACCTTATTAGCTTCTGCAGTGTTGCAGGCTTTTTCTTCTCTAGTTTCAGTGTCCTGCCCCGTAAAATGAGATAATACTATGACAGCACTGTGCTACATGGAAAGTATCAAGATCGCCACAGACTGGTGGTCATTCTGCCCTTTTCTTAAATCCTTCCCTTCCTTTAACATCTTGAGGTGACAGACTGAGACTTTCCTAAGGTGCTGTATTTTTTTTTTAATTAAAGGTGGTTAATTTAGAGTCTGAGGAAGATCAGTAGCTGGATCTGTATCTGTCAAACAATACACTGTCCTTTTTTGGTCCTGCACTGTATAGTTTGCTCAGAAACTGTCATAGTTCAGCCCCGATCGGGACCAGACTACGCAGTCTCTCTCTCACTCCCCCCACTCTCCGAGAGAATAGGGGGAGATAATATAAGAAAAACACTCGAGGTTTGAGATAAGGACGGGAGAAATCCTTAAAGTTACCGTTATGGGCAAAACAGACTTGACTTGGGGAAAACTATTCATTTATTTCTAAAACTAGCAGGAGAAATACACTCTTGTTTATGTTATTTTATAATGGGCACCATGAGCCCATCTCAACAGCAAAGTTCCTGAAACCTAGTTATTTTCAAACCTTTTTGAAATCAACCTTCGGAATTGGTTTTTTGGTGGGTTTTTTTTTTGGTTTGAAATAGAAAATATTGTAACCATGGCAGTATATGTCCAAGTTATACATGAAATATCCTAGCAGAGCAAGGGTTTAGGTGGGTCTGCTAGTTAAGATCCTGTTGATAGCTACTCCAAGTGCTGAGTTAAGAGTCTAAGATGATAGATGTTTTAATATTGGTGTCACTCAACGTGTGCCTGTTGTTCCAGCTCTCCTAAGTTGGGGCAGGGAGGTGAGAAACTTTGTGGTTTCAGTGTGTGCTTCCAGTGAGAACTGAAAATCCTGAGACTTTTTTTCCAGCTGACTCTATATTTGAAACGTAAACTTGCATGATGAAGAAATATCCTAATTCAGGAAAACGAAAACATTCTCAGAAATAAATGTAAGAATTGTTCTTAAGGCTCACTGTGTTGGCTATTTTTATAAGGCTCAGGAATTGCCATTTTTTGCACCTAGCTTTCCTCATCCTCCTTTTTAAAATTGCAGCATGTCACACCTTGGTGCAGCTGGGAGATCTGAGGTATTTTTACAGTAATCCCCTTGTAGTCTGAGTTGCAGACTGAAAGGTCAGAGACAAGGCAGGATGAAGAGTAAATGTGTCTGATGGCAGTGGTGCGAGGAATGAAAGTTTTATCAAACAATGACATTTGCTTTTGGCTTGCAAGGCCAAGGGACCTAGACTTGCTGTGCGAGCAGCATGCTCAGCTGCCTCGGAGGGGGCTACACAGAAATGCTGCCATTTCGAGCTATTGGGGAGTCAGTGTTGGCATCCATTCCTCTTTCTTGTCAGGCACTTGGCATTATTTACTAGTCACCACTCACTGAGTTTTTGTTCACAGTTTATAGTGTCTTCTTCCTGGGTTTCATGGTGCCTGGAAGAAACCTGTGCTAATAAAGCAGAGACATGGTGGGATGGAATAAAGACAACATTGTTTTATATGCAAAAAAAACATTGCCCTGTCAGATGCTTCCTCATTTTTCCATCCATGCTGTAATCCTGGCTTGTTTCACCAAACCTCCTGGTGCCGTTCCCGTGGCTCCCTCCGGGGAGCAGGATGATCTGCATGCGTGATAGGGAAGTGAGGGATTGTGAAGACTTGGCCAGCTGGCAGCGTCCAGCACAGGGCCCAGCTCAGGCACGGAGCTTTAACAGCTCAGCGATGCGAGACTATGGCTCCCACCGTCCTTTCAGCCAGGCTCCCTGGGTGGTGGCTTGAGAAAGCAATCCTGCCTTCATTCATTGGCTAGGGAGTAGAAGGGCAGGAGTTCTTGCTGGTTTTTAGCTTTTAACTTTTATTTCTTAGATTGCTTCTGAGGAAGGATGTGTTTCTCTTCAAAGCTACTCTCCCTAATAAGTTCTTGTTTAGGGGTTGGCTGGTGAAAATGATTGAGATGGCATATGTGTACAGACCGTGTGCCTGGGAGGGTGTTTTCCCTGCGTACCTGAGCTGGCAGCTTTCTTAACACTGCTATAAGTCATTCTGACAGACGTGGTTCCTAGATGACTGCTGAGATTTAAGCTCTTTGTGTCAGCCTTTTAAATGTAGAGAAGGGAGGAAAGAAATTCATCCGTTGAGGCATAAGGCTATATCCCATAGTTTTGGAAAGGACCCATAGAGATATTAAGAAAGTTTTTGAGTCGAGTAAAAGCGCTTCCAGCCTCTGAGAGGCATGTGCCATGTCTCTAAAGCTCTGGAGAGGCACGGAAGCATTTGGCCCCACCTTTGTCAGAGGGCTGTGTCTTAACAGAGCTAAAGAAGCTGTTATAAAGCTGCTCTGAAATGGAGTCTCATCACATGCTAACTCTCTGTTGGGTAGAAGACTCCCTGTTGGTGCAGAAAACTATCCCAAGAAGAGAAAAACCAGCAACAGGGAAATGCTGCTCATTGTGAAATCACTAGTTGAGCTTTTCATGCTCCCTATGTTTCCTTGGTGGATGTGTTCCTGACAAGTGTGTGGCTGGCGGCCTCAGTAACATGTCTTCTCTAGGAGAGCCGCTTTCATGCTGGAAGACCTTTACTGGCACACCAGAGCCCTGGCCTGGGGGCAGCCGTCCGTGTTATTTCAGCCCCGCACCTCTCTGGAAAGCCATGCTGCCAATTGTGTCAAGTTGTTGGTTGACACCGTGACATGAATGAGTGCCCCCGGGGAATTTAAGATGGGGCTGACAAACTCTCTCTAATTTGTGTTCCAGGCACAATGTTGACTCTGGTCTCAGGAGGGGAATTGTTAGCAAGTTTGTCGGCTGCAAATATATACATTTATATATACATATATATATACATTTCGCAAACATCCATTTGGCTGTCAGCCTGATAAATGCCACTGTTCTGGGAGTGAGCCCTCCTGTGTCAGCTGTTTCATCTCTACCTCTGCAAAACTTAGCGAGTGCACTTTATCCAGTTTTCTCCTCTGGGATTCTGAAAGATGCTGAATAGTGCAGAGCCCCTAATGAGCTTCTCCTTTACTAATGCTGTCTCAGTTTCTAACTCCATCTTCCTTTCCAGAAACGTGAAGGCCTCCTCCAGACCACTCATGTTACAGAGGAGCTGACCACTACGACAGAGTAAGCACAAAACACTTCAGCTTCTGAGCATTTCTGTGTGCATAATGTGAGACCATTTACAAAGACAAGAGAGACTTAATCTTCCCCCCAGCCTCACTCCTTGCTAAATTAACAAAATCCCTTAATGCAGTATGTAGTACTTTTTTTTAGAAATACCTCGGTCTCTGGAAATATGTTACAAAGGAGAAGTGTCTTCTTGACATTCATTTGTTCCAATAGCTTTTAACTAATAGTTAATTGAAAGTGAACTTTGTGGGCCTTTTTTTTTTTTTTTTAATTCCCCCTGCCATCTGGATGTAGCTGTATATAACTAATTTTTGCCCAGTGCTGTTGCCGCTCTCAAGTGAAAGGCCAATGTAAATATTTTTTTGGGAAGAATTAGTTTGACAAAAGGCAATTCTTTGAAATACCTCTCAAAACTGAAGTGATACCCTGTTGAAATTGTAAGGAGAGATGATCTCTGTTTTCAGTAGTACCTCAGGACTAGAGCTCAGCAAAAATAAATTAAATAAATGAACCTCTTCCCTCTCCATTTTTTTGGCAGTGGATTATTTTGCTTTATGTTTTTACAGTCCTTTTTGTAAGGAGAAGGCTAGACATGCACTTTGGCTGCAAATAAAGCTGAAATTTTCCTTTGTGTGGCCTGAAGGCAGCTCTTCTAAGAGAGTCTTACATGAGCCCTCCTTCAGTTTATCAGTGTGTTGGCTCCCTGTAGAGTTGGCTCAGCTTTCCATGACTTTGAAGATAAATGAAGTACCATGTGGCTAGCTCCGTGGGGAAGATCTTTCAGATGGAAACTCTCAAAAATGAGATCATAACATCTCTGTGTGGACATTAAAGATCTCATAGTGTTTTTTGTAGGATGAGAGAGCTCTGCCTTAGGTTTGTGGGCCAAAATTCCCCCCCTCACTCCTATGCTCTTGAACAATGTAGTTAGCTTCTCCTCTCCTTCAGATGTGGTTTGTAAGATGTAATCTGCGGAGTTGGGTTTAGAAGTTTTTTACCAAGAAAGATGTTTACAGATATACATGTGTTTATACATGTGTTTTATTGAGTTATTTAATATTACACAATATTAAGAGGCTTACTGTTTAACGTGTTGCATAGCCAGATATGAGTATAGCTACAGAAAATGCAATGATCAGCAGAATCCAACATTGTTTGAATATTTTCAAATTCCTCTGCAAATCAGAGCCTGATTCTCAGCTGATAAACATCTGCATATGTCTGATGATGTCACTGGCTGTGCATATAATTCATATGTGGCAGTTTTATTTACATAATATCTAGATTTGATGTATGTTTTCTGTCTTCAGAGAAAACAGATTAAAGTGAGATAGACAGCCTTGCTCCTTCTGAGCTGTGTGGTGTAGCATGTGCTGACTATATTTGTGGAAACTGTACACTGAAGTACATTTGTTCATTCACTCTTCATCATAAAAATAATTATGCATAAGAAATCATAATAATGTGTAAAACATAATTACGCATTTCCATTAATTTCAAATGTATCTCCCTTACATCACTGGTGGTCTGCTCGGGACATTCCTGCAGCACGTTGTGTCTGGTCTGTGACATGCTCAGCCTCCAGACTTGGTAGGAGTAGTTAGCCGTCGGCATCTTACAGGAAAAGGCCCGTTAAGCCGATGGTCTTGTCTTTTCGAAGTGATTATTTATGAACTAACCCCATATTTTTGAATGCTTTGACTTGCAGGATGATGATGGGAAGATTTGGTAAGTAAAAAAGTTGTTGACTCTGAAATTTTTTTAAATTTATGTCCGGCACAGAAATCTTGTCTGTTTTTCTTCAGCAGATCAAGACAATGGATTGAGCAATTCCACGGGGTTGGAATGTGTTGCAGGGGCAGGTTTTGTTACTCCACACAGATGTGGAGCATAATGGGTAGAACCAGATCAACCAGTATACCACTTGTGCTCTTTAGACTGGTCTCTGTTGATTTGTTTTTATTTGTGAGTAATGAATAGCAAAAATGCTGCACAGGGCAATATTTCCTAGTACTGTTGCTAAGGCTTTCAAGTAAAAATCTTTGCCACTCCCAGCAATAAGAGTTACACCTTCTTCATAATGTGACCATTTAATTTATATATAAATGAATACATGAAAATTACTGAAGCAACGTTGTTGTATGGTATGAGGTCTAAGAAAGCTCTGTTTACCTGTCTACTTTCAGAGACCAGTCAGCCCTCTCTAATTCCTTTGCATGGAGTATCTTACCTTCTCCATGTTCACTAGATTTTAGTATTTAGATCTTACCAACTGTAGATCTGGTCTTCTAAAAAACTTGGGGTTTTTTTGGTGTTGCTGCCAAGAGGCTTCTCTTTTTGCATTTAGTTTTGTTAGTGGCATTAAGTCACCACTTCTCACCAAAGAGATGTGGGCTCCTGTAAAGGACTGTGTGAAGAACAAGTCATCTATTTTCTCTGTTCCCTAGTTATAGTATATGAACACTACCATTTCCACTCCAGCAGAGTATTTACATTAATTATAAATAAGGTACTTGGAAAATAAGTAATGTCAGGGGACTATAGGGGCTAAGTATGAGGAATTTGGAATTTGAGTAGTAAATATGTTCTCTATTACCAAAATTCTCTAAAAGAATTTGGGTAATAAGTGTTTTGTTTATTTAACAATAGAAAAGTAGGAAAATTATATGTGTTCTGTAAATAAAAATAATTTGAACTTGGAAAAACTGTTTAAAACTATGTTGAAATTTTTAACAGCTTAAAACCTGCACACTTTTCCAGCATTTTTTACACTTTTTTTTTTTTTTTTTTTTAAATGCAACTGCAATTGGTTAGATTTCTAATTTTTTCTTATTTTACCTGGTGATGACAGTTGTCATCCAAAAAACTCAGTGTTTGGAAAATTTCAGTCAGCCCAGAGCTGCCATACTGTGACATGTTGCACTGATGTAGTCAATTTAGTAGATTTTAGATTGAATTAGATACTGTTACACGATGCTTTAAAGGTCTAAATATATTTAAATCTAAACATAAATTTACTGTGTGTAAGCTTTGCTCTTCGTACACTGCTGAATCTGATTTTACTTGTGTTTGGTTTTAAACTTTACTGAAGTCAGGGGTACTACCAGTAATTTTAAAGTAATAATATGAATATCTGATTTTGACACGGAGTGGTGGATGCAACCATAGCTGCCACTGTAGCTGTAGCGCATCAAAACCAAGTGATGTTTCAGCTCATTGTTTAAGTTGGGATTGGGGCATAGTCAAAATTATTTATTTCTTTTTAGTTTTTCTTCCACCTACATATTTTGTGTACCAATTATAAGTGGCAGAAAAGAGAAATCAGTGAATTATATGTTTATTTTCAGTTATCTCTAAAATTCTCAGGGGAGTTTGCTCTGATATTTAGTTAAACACTAAAATGCAATGATAACTTTTAGCTTGAGCCTTCGTTACGTCTCTTTCTGATAAAGACCCTTAAGCTTGGGACACTTAATCTTCTTCCCATACTTGGCTGTTGGAAGTATATTGATTTTTCTTTTTTTTTTTCCCCCACTAAAACCAGAGCGTGATGCCTTTGACACACTTTTTGATCATGCACCAGACAAACTCAGCGTAGTCAAAAAGGTAAAAAATGAAATTCAAGTTTCATTTACTGCATTACTTTTTTTTCTTATGCTTTTGGAAAGATATCCAGGAAGATCTAGGAAATAGCAGGAGAGGATTCTGAAATAGTGAAAAGAGTGTTTATCCTCCAAAGATCACTGTTTCAAAGCCAGGTAATACCTGGATTCATTGGCTTCAGTCAGGCTTGTCTCATTACTCTGGTTTGTTGGCCAAGGCTTTTCTTGTTTCCCTTTTGGAAGTGTTGTAAGCTGTCTGGCAGATCTCTGTGCTTCAATACACGAGCACGTATTTGGCTCATAGTAGCAGAATCATGCATGTCTGCTTCCTGTGGGAATAGAAATGCCAGACTTGGGTTACATGCTGACTGTAATTTGCTAATCGATACGCACACATCACTCCAGGAACGGAGGTGCGTGCGGAACAGTGTACTGTTGGCATCTTCTCTTGGGAGTCTCAGCTCAGCGCTGCTGATGCCTTGCTCCCAGGCAGTGGATCTTCTCCAAGAACCTGAAGAGATTGGCATGGACAGTAAATGCACTTACTGCTTTTGTCATCTTCACAAAGAACCTACAAAAGAACCAATGTCCAACAACAGCTTTGTCCCACAACACTGAAGTATGCTTTATGTGCTGGGAAGAATAACAAGTAAGCTGTGTGTAATAGCACCATCTGGTGACTTCTGGCATATGGTGCAACAAAAATGACTTTATGACTGAGTTGTTTTCATGTACTTATTTATGCAAAAGCAAATAGCACACATGCATATTTATTAAGCTTTTAAAAAAAGCCTCGAAAGATTGTTAACCCTTTCAACAGGCGCTGACTGTAGTGTCTAATATCACTGGTTCTGGTGTTTTCTTTTATAGTCTCTGATCACCTTTGTGAACAAACACTTGAATAAACTGAATTTGGAAGTAACCGAGTTAGAAACCCAGGTAGGAGACTTTGGGTTTTTTTTGTATGTAATCTAATTGTGTAAACTGCAAATCTAGGCCCTTGCTCCATAAAACCTTGTTGTGGCACTGTTTATCTTTGAGCATGTTAATTTATGGCATCATGGTTCTGTCTTTTAAGTAACAATGACATTCACTGATGCTTTTTTCCTTTACTCATGTTTACATGTACTTCATGTTGCTGTTGATTTGTATTATGAGGTGAAATTCTTGGATATTTAATAGGGCTCTATTAACGACTGTAGAATACAGCTGGATTTCAGGCAGCTCGTCTCTCGGATCAAAGTGGAGCGCTGCAAAGCAGTTGCTATAGTTATGGGTGGATGGTGGGTTGTGTCTTTTCTAGCTGTGAGGGTTCATGGTGAACTGGTGTAAGCTCTTCATAGCTGGCTGCCTGGGGCTCTCAGGAGGAGTGCGGACCGCAGTGTGCAGTTCATCATAGAGATATCAGTGCTAGCTTTGATCACATCAAAGTGGGACTGGAAACAATTTTGCTGTTGCAGCAAAGGCCTTTGTATCCTCCTCTGTACCCTGCTATCTTGCAAGCACGTGCACTGTGCTTGCTTCTCAGCGGGGTGGGTTAATGGCTCGGAGCTCCTGTACTGTGGTGGCTTGACTGTCAGTGGTGTCCAGGTTAGTTTGTTTAAAGCTAGTAGAGGTGTCTGTCAACCAGCACCATGAGGAGTTCTCTGTTTTTAGCACAGAACTGGGAACCAAATATACTTGGAAACCTTAAGTGTGAATTTCAGTGTCAGTGGAGTAGTTATCACTTTACAGATAAAATTAAGCAATTTTCAGGCATGGGATTGCCTAAACAGAAGCAGATAGTCTTTCCAGAGTTCACTGAACTGTGGAGAGATGGTTATCTTATTGTCTCAGCAAAAAAAATAAGCACAGCATCTAAAGAATTATACCAGGAGTGTGGGTAATTGGTTTGAGCCTGGCTTAGTTTAATACTAGTTGTTCACTGCTATTTTATAGCTTTGCTGAAATAAATGGGTGACTGGATCTGATCTGTCACAAGAAATTGTTGCTTAATGCCTTGGAAGTACCCAACAATTTATTTTTGAAAAGGTTAGAGGATGTCACATATGCCATGTCAGGATCACAAGTGAGAAGTCTCTTAGAAATATATAACATTACCCCAGCTTAGCCAGTAAGTAGTCATCCTGTCTGGTAGGAATACTGAATAGTATTGCTGAAAGTATTTAGTATATTATTTAGTACTTACTGAAACGGTAAACAATCTATTTTGGCTTGGAAAAAAAAAATTGTGAAGTTAAACTTCTTACCTGTGACAGAGGAGACTTAATTTCAAGTTCTGATCAAGGGCAGAGAGTTGAATGTCCAATGCACATGACTTAAGAGAGATTGTGGTTTAAATGACCAGGTACTGTAGTAGTAGGACTGGGAGTATATAATGTGCAAACATGTTTCCCAGGAAGTTTTTTTAATTTTAAATTGAAAAAGCCTTGTTAAATACGGTAGTGAAGTTGGCAAGATTCCTCAACCAAATAAAATGAACTCGAAAAAAAGCAAGAACAGACATACATACTCTAACCTCGCTCCAAAGTATTCAGTAGCCTAGTAAATAGATAACTGGCTGGAGATAAAGAAGATTCTGTTTTCAGACTGCATATTCAGACCAAATACTCTGCACAACTAAGAAGTACAAATTGTAGATAACTCCCAGGTGAATTGCTTTTAATTTCTTCTGCTTAGAGCTATTTACTGTATGTAAGTAATTTAAATAGTTGTTGGCACATGATCTTGCATGGGTTAATCCTGTAGCGATAGCTGATGGGCTTCCTTGTTTTGTTCAGGAGATGAGAGGAGGGGAAATAATGCTATCAGATATAGGGAGAAAGCCTTATATCCTGGGTTTTTTACTTTTCTTTAGAGAAGAAAGACAAGAAAGCAGCTATATCAACAGGCTCTAAAGAGAAGACTAATTTAGCTTGCTCAGCTGCACTGGTGATTGCAAGGGTATATAGGTGAATCCAGAGAGCAGATGAAAAAAAGCCCTAAATGCTTGTTACTCTTGCTGTCAATTCATTGCTATGCCTGAAAGGAACAGTCTGTGACTCCTGAACCATCTTACACTTCTGTGCTAGCAAGCGACAGTGGTAGAGATCAAAGTACATAATTTGGGCCAAGCATTCTTTGTTCTGACTGTTTGGGAATGCTTATTTGAAAACAGATGCTTTCACCTAGGAATGTCATCAGTATTTCTATTTAGTTTGCAGACGGTGTTTACTTGGTTTTGCTCATGGGTCTCCTTGAAGACTATTTTGTTCCACTTCACAACTTCTACTTAACACCTGAAAGTTTTGATCAAAAGGTGGGTAGAAACTCCAGGTTGTATTCTTTTTGCTTTGTTACCACATGATATTTTCCAGTCATTGTATCTGTTCTCTTTGGGCACAGTAAATCAGAACTTGGTATGTTCTTCTCTTCAGGAGCTGTAGCAAAGACACCCTGGCTGTGACATTTGGTAGTTAATAACACTAAAAGTTGCTTGTGAAATGAATGGGTAAATTCCTCATAGTTAAAGAAGAAAGGTATTCTGTTACTAGCATCAAATGACACATAAAGCTCATGAATATCCAGAATGAATAAATCAGTAATAAGTGCTTTGTACTGTATATTCCTTTGCATAATCAAAGTGATTTATTAAATTGTAATACTGCCTGAAGTGCTTTTGTGCACAGGGGTGCCTAATTGTGCTAAACAGCAGAGCTGATGCCTGGCTTTGTCTAGTATGTACTATGTGAACAGGCAAGAAAGACAAAAGGTGAGAAATGGGGAGCTCTTCTTTAGCTGTATCCTGTACACTGTGATTGACAAGGAGATAGAGCTTCTTCCCAAGGTCACAGAATGTCATCCCTAAAAACTGCCCCCTCATCTCATTAATATAAGTTGCCTAATACCCACTAGTTCTTTCTCTGTAGTTTATTTAATGTTCCTACAAACCAAGCGAATGAATATCATTACTTGATATATAAATGAGCACCTGGGCCATGATCTTTGGTTGACCTGGGGTTAGAAACTGTATCTTGAGTGCTCACAGGTAACGTGTTTTGGAGCTGATCTAAAGCCAAGAGGCATGCCCTGATCCTGCCAGGGACGGAGCATGCAAAAAATTGCCTGTCTGAAGTCAGTTTGTGAGCACAGACATCTGTTTCTGTGTCCAGTTCCAGGCAGGATCATTGCCAGCATTGCTGACATCAGCTTTTGAGAGAATGTGCTAGCTTGTCTTTTTTGGATATTCCTTTCTATTTCATAAGGAGTGAATGGCTTGCTGCCTAACAATGTCTCAGACAAAACAAACTTTGATGAAGAAGAGTGGATTCTATGCAATTGTCTTACTCATAATTGGTGTATTGGAGATTGAAGGAGATGAAATAAGTGTCTTGCTGTTAGCCTGACACTTGCTCCGTTGTCCTGTGTCCTTCCTAGTGTGATGAGTGCTTAATACACTTTATTGTCATAACTTAGTATCATAACCAAAAGTTTGCCTCTTTCTGCAGTTGTTCCTGGACATGCATGCACATCTGTGTATATTCAGTGTCTGGTGTCAGGATATTCTGGGCCTGGTTGTGCTGCATCTGCTCCCTGCTTTTTATCTGCCAGGTTCTGCAGTTGAGAGGGTGCAAATACTGTGTTGGCTGAGCTGGAGCAGGAGATGGCTAGGTCAGGAGTGGAAACACTGGCAGCAGCTAAAAGAGTGAACGCTTTGTAAGGCCATGGCTGTTTAAAATGATGGGTTTTTCATAATGACTTCAGTGCAGATTGTTGCTGGTAGGCACCCCTCATGGGTCGTACATGCTCTCCGAGGGATGGAACTTCATCATCAATAGAATAACCCAGCTTTGCCTGACTAGATCATATCAGCATTGCAAGAGGAAATTGAGGTGCACCAAATGAGCACCGTCACAGACCCAGGCTAACATGCTGAGCCTGCCGTTTCTAAGGTTGTATAGAACTTGTTGGCTTCCTCAGGGGGTGAAAGCTTGCTCTTTAGGAGCTTAAAAGGACTCCCTGAAGGCAGGAAATCAGGCTACGGTAAGAGGGACTTCTTTAGGTGTTTGTGGATAGGATGTGGATTAGTTCATTTTGAATGTTACATACTGCGCAGGAACTTCATAGACCAGTGGGAAAGTGGTTATCTATTATGTCTTATACAAGTTCTTCTTTATAGCTTTCTCTTGCTTTTTGTCCTAGTATCTTGAATTTTTGCCCTTGTGGAAGTGCAGGATGCTGAGTTGTAGCCAGCACCTGTTCAATTATGATTTTGTTGTTAACGGTTTAAATACATACAGATTATCCAGTATTCCTAAAGTAATGTTATGGTTTTGCGTGGAGGCTCTGCCTTGAGGAAAGGGGATTTGTATATCAAAGAAGGAGAGGTAGAGCCTGTGTTTTTGGGAAAGGAAAAAGTATTTTTATTATAATAAGTGATTGGTTTTGTCACAATGAATGAGGAGGAATTGTAGCAGGTAAAAAGAGATTAATAAAGTCCTGAGCAGTAAGTGACAGTGAAAGGGGACTATCTTCCTTATTGTAGGGGAGCTTTGTATGCATAACTCCCTGATTTTCAAGTTGAGTAGCTTTAATTAAACCTCTCCCTCTTGCTATGTATCTCCAGAACTGTCATTTGCAGTAGCAAAAATGCACAGAATTCATAATCCAAATTACCTTGCTTAAATTTCAGTAAGCGTGGATGAGAAAGGTTATGTGCAGATCTCTTTAATCCATGATGCTCATTCCTCAAAGGAGAGATTAAAAGAAGATATCCACTTTCTTGCATTTTTCCTTTTTGTCCATTTTCTTTCCTCTGATTTTATGTTCACGTGTGATCCTTGGTGGCTTGTTCAGGAAGTGCTTTCTGTATGGTTGTGTCTAGCTTGTTTTGCAAGTTCACTGCACAGTCTGTTTAGGAGCTGCCACCACCAAGCATTTTTTGAAGCATTTGCTTCATTAGAGAAACTTGCTTTGACTTTTATTTCTGTTTTCAAGTAGAGAAAGTCGAAGTACCAAGAGACGAAGGGATTAGCACAAGGTCATGCAACAAGCAGCCTGGCTCCTTGATGATGTGGTGTTGATGTTGCTTGATATGCAGCTGATAATAAAGCAGAAAAAACTAATGTTGTTTGAAAATAATTCCATTTAGTATCCTTATTTCTTCTTTCTTACACACCCATATGTATTTTCTCATCTCTGTTCAGTTATGTCATTTCTGTTGCAGCTCTGTTGTAGTTGTTACTGGGAGCTCTCTGGCCTCTGCCACAGAGGCTGAGATCGGGGCTTAATGGGGTTTCCTGGTTCACAGGTACCCAGTCACAGTTTTACACTTGACATTTTAAAATCTTACATTACTTCCTTTGTATCAAAAAAGTGAATATTTGCCCTATAATGGCACAAGCTTTCTTTTCTTAGTCTCTCAACTGTACTTTCTTACATGCTTAAGCATGTAAATGTTTAATATTGATTTAAATAGAATTATCATTCTCTGTGCCAAGTATAAAGAGAATAAAGCATTTAAAAATTTGATTAAAGGTTTTTAATGCCTGTATAACTTTGAGATTTTAAACACTTTACCCTTTTCAGGTTCACAATGTTTCCTTTGCTTTTGAGCTGATGCAAGATGGAGGACTGAAGAAACCAAAAGCTCGCCCTGAAGGTATGGTGTGTGGCTTTGGACTGTATGTAAAGACATAATGGCAGGTGCATTTCAAGTGCAACTCCATTCAAAGACAGTAGCAGTAGTACCACAAAGTGGAGCTGTAAATGCGCCTCTTGACAGTTTTCCAAAGGATCCATTGTCTGTGTCTGGAGTATATCCTTACATGTGTTTCTTGTTGGGAATAGATTCACTGAGGTGTGCAAGTCTAGCTTTAGAGAATGATCCAGGAGCTGTTCAGTGCTATGTTATAAATTTGACTGGAATTCTCCATAACAATCCAAGCAGGAAGCTTTTCATGGTCTGATTCTCGTAATTCTTACAGTTAGCCCTAATTTGGACTCTTGTGATCAGAATTCAGTGACAGGGTTTCAGTGAAAGGGTTTTGTTTGTTTTTTTTGTTTGGTTTGGGTTTTTTTTTTTTTAGGAGAAGCAGTAGCAAACTCTTCTTGGTATATGTGGACTTGGGAGTCAGAAATGAAAAGTGTAAAAATTGAGGTTTACCTTTAAAGTCTCTGATCCTTGAAATTAATTAATGCGTTGTTGCTTGCACTAGGGATAAAAAGAGGAATTAAAACTTTATGAGTGATAAACGAGCAATTTTTATTCCTGGTGTTACAAACTACAGATGTGTTAGAGGCTTCTGCAGAACAAAGAAAAATGAGGAGCCCTCAAGAAATGTTCAGTCTGACTTAAAATGAGACAAAGTGGTGATAGTGAATAGATGACCAAATAGTGGAGCTGGTTATAGGGAGGAAGAAAGGCAAAAGACGATATTAAGTGCATATGTATCCTGTCAGTGCTGTTCTTTTAAATTTGGGGATGAAAAATGCTTCTGAAGAATTTGTTGAAACAAGACACTAACTTGGGAAAGTGAAGGAGTGTCCTGAGTATTGGAGCCGAGTCAGTGGGTATATGAGGAGGACAAGGAAACCGGAGAAGTAAGAACGCACAATCAGGAATGGCAGTTTTTTGAGTGGAAGTGTTAAAAGAGATTGCGGTAGGAGAGCAGGTAAGCTAGATAGGGGTGTTTCAAGAAAGAATAAATGTTAAAAACCTACGAGAAGACTTCTCTAGTTGAAAGCTTGTCCTTTGTTTTGTTTTGTTTTCATTGATTGATCTATCAGAGGAGATTATCTTTCCATAAGGCTATCTTCATACCATCATGAGCCGTAGAACACTATAGTAGATCTTTTGTTTGGTCCAGACAGGTATGTAGATTCTGTAAGCACCAGAATATGTTTAAGTGTTTTACTGACTGAAAATTTAATTATTAATAGAAGTTAGAGAACAAAATTAGCTCATAGAACACTCATTTTCGCCTTTTGCTGCTGCAGGATGTACGGTCTCTTGTGCATATTCATAGAATCGTAGAATCATAGAATGGTTAGAGTTGTAAGGGACCTTCAAAGGTCATCTAGTCCAACCCCCCTGCAAGAAGCAGGGACATCCCTGACCAGATCAGGTTGCTCAGAGCCTCATCCAGCCTGGCCTTGAACGTTTCCAGGGATGGGGCATCCACCACCTCTCTGGGCAACCTGTTCCAGTGCTCTACAACTCTCATTGTAAAAAATTTTTTTCTAA
>WHYT01015027.1:176663-199494 GCA_009806455.1 Tetrax tetrax
CTCACCAGGGCAGAGTAGAGGGGGAGAATCACCTCCCTCGACCTGCTGGCCACGCTCCTCTTGATGCAGCCCAGGATGCGGTTGGCCTTCTGGGCCGCAAGGGCACATTGCCGGCTCATGTTGAGCCTCTCGTCCACCAGCACTCCCAAGTCCTTCTCCTCAGGGCTGCTGTCAATCCATTCTCCACCCAGCCTGTATTTGTGCCTGGGATTGCCCTGACACAGGTGCAGGACCTTTCACTTGGCCTGGTTGAACTTCCCGAGGTTGGCATGGGCCCACCTCTCCAGCCTGTCCAGGTCCCTCTGGATGGCATCCCTCCCTTCCAGTGTGTCGACGGCGTATATATGCTCTTGTGCATATTCCTTCCTCTTCTCTGTGGGTATCCATTCCTGGCATCAGTAGTTCACAGCTGTTGGAGTGAGCGTGCTCGTATGGTGTCTTTGTGGCTGGAATTGCCTGTAAAAATGGCTGTTACTCTTGAAAAGCTCCTCCTGTGGAGAGGACAGTAATATCTTGGGCTTTGCTTGTCACTCTAGTTTCATCAAATCCTCTGTAGGATCTTGACAGTCAGTACAGTCATGTGATATATGTTTCTTAGAACAAGAATTCATTTTGTCAGAGACTCTGATGGTCTGCAAAATATTTTGTGTATGGTATACTCTGTTAATGCCATACTGATCTATTGTTCATTCTTAAATAGACTGGAAAACCTGTTGGGTGAATCCATGTCCTTTACTGTGAATTGGGTAGTAAATGCTTCTTGAATTACTTGTAGGATTTTTATCTAAAACGTTGTCTAGAGCAGAACATCACAATTTTTATTTTTATAGCCCATGATTTCTGCATGTGCTTGCAAGAAAGAGGTCTTGTTTAATATTTTAGTGTGTCTTTGTACAGGTGATAAGCAAAACCAGGAGCATACAGGACAGCTCCTCTTCTCTGTTCTTCCAGCCCAATTCAATAGATTGAGCCAGCAGCAGAACTTGATGCTGGGTTATTGCAGCAAAAGTATGTTGGAGTGGATTAATTTATTAGTCTCTATCAGGGTTGTTATGGAGTGTTAAAGTTTTAAATTAATGGAATATTTTAAACTATTTCAATGATTTATGGCCACTCTTAGTTAACATTTTATTAGTTGTTGTTGGTAATGATATGACTGTGCATCATCTTAAAATAAGAAACAGGAGGCTAAGAATATGCTTATTCCTGGGAATGCCTGTTAGACACTGATCAATAAGGAACACTGTAATCACCCAGATAGGGAGGATGCATCTCACACTATCTTACTCTTTAATGCAGCAAAGGCATAACAAGGTCTGGAAGTTAGGAAAATGTCAAACTAGAATTACAGTATAACTTCTGCAACAGTGAAGATAATTAACCATCAGTCTGAATTGTCAAGGGATGGAGGTAGAATTTCCACCACCGGAAGACGTAAAAAGAAAAAAGAAGAAGAAAACCATGCGGTGTTAAACTTACGTTTTAATTCAGCCACAGGTTGGCTTGTAAGCTCAGTACAGGATTACCAAGGTAAAGTTCTCTAAGGACTGTGTTGTACATGAGATCAGACTATGTGACCACAGTAGCTTCTTCTGACCCTAAATGTACGTGTCTTTACACTGCCAAATAAGAGCTAGATCGATTCCTTCTTTTAGTGATGAGGCCTCCCATACCTCTCATTCCTTAGGGTAATCACCAGGGGTGATTAGCAGCAGGTACCTGGCTGAAATTGCTGTTGGAGATTAGTAGGAGTCAGCCTTAAATGCCTCCATGAGGGCAGATGGACGGTACCTGCCCAGCACAGTGCTGCAGGTCTGGGCTCCCTTCTAGCTCCTGTTTGTGCTCTTTCTGGTGCCCTTAGCTCTTGCTCTGGCACTTTGCTGCCTCTTATTCCCAGCTGCTCTCTCCTTG
This sequence comes from Tetrax tetrax, assembly GCA_009806455.1. Lineage (NCBI taxonomy): Eukaryota > Metazoa > Chordata > Aves > Otidiformes > Otididae > Tetrax > Tetrax tetrax. The sequence goes on from WHYT01015027.1 coordinate 178,575, forward strand.
GGACGTGCCCTGGTTTTCTAGCTGTGCTTCTAGCTTCCAGCCATGCTCGTACTCTACCCTTCAGATTTCGGTTTCTCTCCACCAGCACCTTGATGTTGGTTTATCGCATAGACAGTTCCTCCCTCTGAACTGATGTCTTGATCACACTGCGTCTTGCCATGTCAACTGAGATAGAGGTCACGGTGGCTCAGGGAAAAGACTTGTCCTGCTTTCAGTGGGAAGCTGAAAATGGGTGGCACGGGGAAAAGAAAACCATTTGGGAGGAATGGGGCAAATACACCCTACAAGTCTCTGACCACTACAGAGCTGACTGGGACAGATTTGTTGGCATTTTCATACTGCCAGCACTATTTTGTTTAATTGTTTAGCAAACCGACTGCCAGCATTAGTGGGTCAAATGTGCTGGTAGTTGTCTCTTCTCCAGATATTTGCCTTGATTTCCCAGCTTTAGAAATGTACAACTGTTGCCAAGTGTTGTTTCCCATGGCAAAATTTACATTTTAAATCCACCTCTGAGGGAGCTGGGTCTTGGCTTTTACCTTACTGAGAATGCTGTGGTAGTAAGCATCTTTCTAGGGTAACTGGAAAAATCAGAATGTGTTTCATTTTTCAGTTATCCAAGTAAGACATCTCCTTTTTTTCCAGGGTGTATTACTTCACAACAGTAAGGATCCTTCCTTTCTTTGGGGCAGGAGAAGATACAAAATCATAAATGAAATATGTAAAATAATACAGGAAAAAGGGTAGAAAGAAAAGTTTGAGAGGTTACTGAAAATATCAGATGAAGTATGGGAGTTAGTGTTATCCAGTGTGGGGTGGGAGGGAAGGGTGGAGAAGTCCTGGCAGTGATTCTTCAAAACAGGCAGTAGGTGTTTCCCCTGGACCTCACATTGATTGTACTTAGTCTGTTAACTGTTCGTTGTCTTACTAGTTCTTTGAATGATTTTTAAATTATTTGTTCTTCCTTACTTCTGCTTCCATATGTATTGTTTACTGTGTATTTTTTGCTTCCTCCTCCTTCTTTCTCACATATTATATCCAACCTTTCTTTCCACCTCTTCAGCCTTTTCTGTGCTATGCCTCCCCGCCATAGTCCCTGGATTACATGTCTGTGGTATTTCCTAGCATTTTATTTTAGTAATAAGTTGGGACATGCTAGCAGAAAAACTTCTTGTTGAGGACTGTTCCAGAGCTGTTCCCTGGCCTAGCATGATAAGAAGGGATATTAGATAATAGAAAGCTTTGAGTCTGCAGAGAGAATTCAGGCTTTGTTTATTTGTGGACTATATCATTGCAGACTTGTGGATATGTGAGGTTCAGTATCTTCTATGATGTGTGTGGCTGCTTATTTGCTGCTTCTGTGGCCAGTGAGGTCATCAGTAGTATTTCCCAAAGCTTTTATCCCAGGTCTCAGACAGAATTGGACTTTCTCTGTAACTGATGTTAGATGAAGAAGAGAATTGCCTTCCATTTCCCAGAGGAGTTAGCTGTGACTATATTATTAAGAAGGTTTTTTGAAGCACATCATGTGGAAAAAAAAGCTTGTCTTGGGGAGATCGAACTCTGGGTTTTTTTTGTTGCTAATCCCACTGGCTCAGAGATGTGGGGACTTTTGTTCATTTGAGGACAAAGATTTCTCCTTTTCTTCCACAGATGTTGTCAACTTGGACCTGAAGTCTACCCTCAGGGTTCTATACAACCTGTTCACCAAGTACAAGAACGTCGAATGATCCTGGAAGCTGCTGAGGTCTTGACTCTTCCAACCTCTTTATGCTGAAATTATAATAAACACACCCTCTGCACGCTCCCGTTGTGCCTTATGCTATACTTCATGCATTCTTTCTACAGTTGATGTGGTCTCTCTGTAGCTGTTTGTATGACAATCCCACTAAAAATAATGCATGTGTATTCTCTAGGTCACTTTGTAGATATTTCACACTTTAAGCAGAAGATACTGTTGGGTCTGTTGTTTGCTATGATCAACAAGTGTTCTTTTGATAAAGGAAATATACCACTAACTACTTTAATATGCAGGGAAAACATGAGACGTTTCTCATGGCTGGAGACTCTTTGATTCTACAATAGACTTTCTTTTGCGTACTCCTTGGTTGCAACTGGCATTTGATGATTTTCCAGTCTTAAGTGTTAGCGATAGAAAATCAGCATTGGAATTTATTTAGAAGCTGAGCCTTTTCTGTTAAATAAGGTCTTGTATGTTCTGTTGGGTGGGTGGGGCTGAGGGGAATGACCCCCACTAATGTCAAAAGCTTCAGTTTTTGTGTTAACCTCATGCTACTCAGTGTTACTTCCATTCAGTGTTTAAACAGAATAAGTCTTGCAATGGGATCACCAGCTAATCTTTTGTTGTCTATTTTTTATTTCATCTGCTTTCTAGGAGAAATTTGGTTGCTAGAGCCACTGTCATCCGTTAAGCATACAGCTTCTGTCACGTCAGTCCGGAGCTGGTCAAATTGGCAGAGGCTGCATTTTGCCCCTGGTCTTTTCTGAAATGAACATAGGGAATAATGAACTTGGCATTTTAAAGGCTGACTCTCCATTTCATGCAGCTGAGTTTTAAAGGGTCAGATTCATTCCTGTTGGAGCTATTGGCAGCTGTACAGTTCTGGTGGTCAGGCTTTTATAAACAGTTTTATGCATTTTCTTTCCTAAAGAGCAAAACTTAAATAAGAGCATGCCTGGGTTTATGGATTGCACTGGGCTATGCAAGACGTCGTATCCATAGTGCAAGCCAATGGTTAGCACTCCAGTGTGAAGCTCTTCAGTGATCACTTATGCTTCAAACTAATTTCAATGAGTTGCCCTGTGCCATTTGAAGCCTCTGGTAGGCTCTGGCCTAGTCCTGTAATCTTTTGAGCTGTTATGGATTTTAGTGTGAAACTATTTTAAGAAAGAATTGCTAGGTTAATCCAGTAGACTCTAGTTACCTCATAGTACTTAACAGGTTTCATCTGTAGAGCTGTTCCTGGCTGGTGATGTGCTAGGTGCATCAGTGCCTCTTCTTTCCCTAGCAATGGATTTCTTACGCCAAACATTATTTACCCTTCTGAGTTCAAGAGGAAATGTGCTATTTGAATGGTATAATTTTGCGATTGAGATTTTCTTCTTCTCTCCTTAGACATTTTTTAATCTCAAAGGGAGAAAAATGGGCTTCTGCTTCTTTGTTTCATTTTTTTGGGGTCTGAGTTCTAGTATTTGAATTATTTGGATTACTTCCCCTCAGGCCTCCAAAACAAATATGGAAGTAAGTTGCCCTTTCTTTCCATGGAAAAGTCAGATCTCATCTATTCTGTAAGGTTCTGTGGAGAATCATTGCTTGTCTGTACTTTAGGAGGGAGCTGACCTCTTGTTTATACAGAGCCTAGAACAATTGGACTTGAATTTCAGATGGGGTCACTAGACTCTACCACAGCGCCCGCAGTTATTACAGAGGAGACTTGCAGAGGCACTAAGGCCTGGTGGACTGGCTCTCCTGGCAAGTTAATGAAATTGGTCTAACTTTCATAATGTGAAATGGGGGTATCATGAGGCTGGAAGGTAATTGAACTGAAAGGTCTCTCAGATTTTTAGTTTAATGCAGTGTTATTTGTCGGAAGCAAGTCTGTTAAAGAGCTGTCATTCCACCTATCTCCCTTCAGGTGCGGTGGAAGTGCCAATGCTGTTTATATTCTCTGAGTTACTGGGAAAGACCTCCAGAGAATCTAGTTTTTGAAATTGCAAGCAATATTAATCTCAAAAGCAAACAGAAAATAACAGGAGATTGATAAGAGCAGTTTGGCTTTGGGAGGGGGAACAGCTTTTTCTGAGATGGGGTTATACAGCTGGCATCTTCATGTAAGCAGATGTGAACGTACCACCAAATTTTGAAAGAGTCTCTGTTTTGTTCGATTTTGTGTTTTTAGTCACTCTGCAGAAACCTAAGTCCCTCCTCTACAACCTGAGGCATGGATCCATTTTAACATTCCTTGCATTAATATCCCTGTCAGTCAAGACTGGAGGCTTGGTGCCCTGAACAGCTCGGGGGCAGGTCTCATACCCTGGTTTGTTATGTTTTTAAGTCTGTTGGTAAATGTCGCACAGGGAAAATACATTTTTTGCTCCTTGCCTCCTTGCTGTCTAGCCAGGTCACTCTTCATGTAGACACTGTGTTTTTTGTTAACTGGATTGGGGGCAGGGTGGATTGAACTGAACTGGAGCTTCATCCCAATCAGTCCAGTTTCCAGAAAGAGCAATGTAGGTAAAGCTTCTCTAAACACCTGCTTTTGTCATGCCTCTCTGTTACATACGCATGATGCTTACTTTTTTCCCTCTCAAAAAGATAAGTCAATGCTAAAAATGTTATTTGTGAACTCTTTGTATTACTGGAGCTTTAGATATGTTCCCTGGGTGCCAGTGAGGTAGATCTGAATCCTGTTGAGTTCGTCTGGAATGCTAAATGCTCTGCAGCATTAAAGCTTCCACATTTGTAAGTACTTAATGAATGTCTGTCTTTTCCAGCCCATACAACTTGGCTTTTAGGTGCATTTGCTTGACATACTCAATTCCAGTGAGCTGTATTACCACAGAAGCAGCCCAGATACTCCTGAGCTGCATCCTGTTTTTCAAGATGAAAAACCACCAGTGGCAGATTTTTTAAAATCATAAATTTAAACCTTACAGGATTTCTTACCCTTCTCCACCACACCCCGGTGCTTTCAGTATTAATGTATTTTTTAAGAGTCTTTTCTACTGTTTTTAACAGTGTTTACTTTGGATTTCTAACTACTAAAAAACAGTCTTGCAAATAAAATTTTGGACTTGTCATATTCTGGAGACTTCCAGCTTTATGACAAGACTTGTGTACTGTAAGCAAGTTACAATGCAATGCTATGTGTGCTAAAAATCACAGCAGGAGTGTTATGCATGGTTTGTGACAGTTGTACTATTTATTCAAATAAATAAATAATGATCACTTGGTTTTCTCCTTTTTTTTTTTTTTCCTAAACGAACAAGTCTGTGGAAAGAACTTCTGATGGGTGATGCATCATCATGTGATGATCTGTGCAGACCTAGCAAAGCAGAGATCTCAAGTTTCTGGTCCTGGTACAGATGATGACATTGCATGGGCAGACACAAATGTGCTCTTCTGTAGGTTTCATCGGGTGCCTTTTTTTTAGCTACTGGACCTGATCAAGTTGCTAACCTTTTTCCTTCCATAAGAGAAAAGTAACTGAATTACACTCTCTAATAGCATTAGAAGACTTAGGGGCCAGTTCTCCCACAGCGGCACAGGAGGGAAGCCTGGCATAATGAAGCCAGTCCCGTAATGTGTCTACAGAGAACGTGGGAAGCCAGAAGCCCAAGTGATCTGGAGTGACAGTGAAAATGGCTGTGTGCTTTCCGTTGCTCTGGCATGGAGAGAGCATAGAGTGGCTCTCCAATAACGCAAGGCCGTCAGGAAAATGCATTATCAGAACTTGTTATTGGTGGGAATGCTCTTGATTCCTTGAATTGTTCTTCAGTGGTTATTTTTATGTGAGGGCCAGGTATGTGTGGGGGTGCATGTATGTATGTGAGGTGTCCTTTGGGAATGTGCAGAAAGACTGCGGGGGAAGATAAGCAGGAAATCAAATGCAAGCCTGATACAGAATGTAGTAGTGTGTTCTGTAGAAGACTGGATACTTCATGCACTGGTGGCAACATCAGTTTTTGGAGGAAAAAATATACTTGTCCATCATACGTGTTTCAGACTTACTCTTTTAGCACTGATGCGCTGTATTGTGAAGAAGGTTTCCAAGAAAAGTCCTTTGAATTGCCAGTTGAAGTAGGGAGAGACCTAGTAATTAGAGATGGATGTCCCAACATTTACTTCTTCCTGCGCCTTCTGCCTGCTGATATGAAACTAGATTTTTAATGTGTGCCCAATAGTACCTCCAATGATACCCTCCTTTTGTTTTTTATTTACGACATTTCTAGGCTGTGGCATGCACTTCTGCACAGGTAAGAACATACTCTGGCACTTCGCTAATTTGAAGTGTTGTGCTTGTGCTTAGAAAATAGTTAGAACATAAGTTTGCCCTTTGATTAGGAATTTGGGTTCTCAGCTACTAAGAATTAATGGCAGCTGGAAATCTGTTTTCCACCCACTTTCCTGTATCTCATTTAGCTCATGCTGAACTATCTGCATCAGCATGGAGCAGCGTGCCAGCCCCTTAACAGCACTAAGCCAGCCCAGCTTATTTAGTAGGGCTGGGGATTTTGTGCAGGACTGCAGAGTTCATTCTGCTTTCCAGAAGAGTTAACAAATGTAACTGGTACCTGAAGGAAGCGTCCAGGGAAAGTGGTTGCTGTAGAGAGTTCTTCCTCTTTAAGGAGTGATGAAAAAAGGACGGAAGAGCAGCAGCACTTCCCTTGTCTCAGATGAGCATTTTGGGCCCTGGTGTGGCTACCTAGCCTGTCTAATGGCAAATGAGTTCATCTCGTTCTGCCTGGGTTTCTTCTTCTAGCAGGTGGGTAGTGCTGATCTGCTTTATAAAATGCTCAAAGGGCAATCAGTAAAAGGTGTAATGTAGCATGATGATTTTGTCTGTCGTTGGCTGTTTTATTATTATATGTAAAGAACAAGTGCGTTGTGAGTCGCCCCAGACGCAGAGTAGCAAACAGCCATGCCATGCACTACAATGGAAGAAAGATCGTATCTTTCTGATACTTTCTGGTCTTTCAAGAGTTGTGGGATTGCATGTTTCCTGCATTTGTATTTCTGTTTATTTTAGTCTCCAGCAAGGACCAAGCACATAGACAATTAAGTTCCGGATACGACTGTGGTTTCGTTTTTAAGAGTAGGCAGTACCGCGCGACACAACTTCCCTCTTGCGTCCTCTGCGTCCTTCAGGCTGCCCCGCATGGGAGGCTGCAGCTTCGGCACAGGACGCTCTGAACCTGGGGGTCAGTCCCCTCTCCCCATAAATTTCATTGCGCCTGCTGTGAGCAGATCTTGGAAGAGCTTCTGGAGAATTATCAAAGGAGACAATAGTAAGTTTGGGCAAAGGGACTCTTTTTGGTACTTTTTAAAAATTACTTTTAACTAAGAGACTTTCTGTGTCCGTATGGATTATTCTTGCTAAGACAACATCTCTTCTGATGCTAGTGAGCAAAAATGGCTCTTGAAAGGTCTGGTACTAAACAAGGAAGTAAAAGTAAGTTTTAAACTGGGCACACAATGCATATTCTCTTTTTTTTTTTTTCTTATTTATTTTTTAATTCTGGCTTTCTGAAGGCAGAAATATTGTTATCCCCATTAACATTCCCACTTGGTTTTAGTTCCCTCCTTTGTGTAATTTGTTTGAGGTTCCTAGAATCGGAATCTGTTCCTAGGAAATGTGTTTGAGGTCATGTGGGGCAGGGCTTTTGTCTTTTCAGACAGGAAATAAAACAGTTGAAACAGGTTGGTCACATCGGTAAGTGCCTTGTATGTATTCTACAGCTACTTTGTATGCCAGAGACAGCTGGTAGCTCATTAATGCTTTCTGTCATCTATCAGGGATATCTGGCAGCCAGTCTGTGCAAAGACTCGTGGAGGAAAAGTGAGCTGATCTGACCCAAGAGGAGAATTAGTTATTTTATCCGTAGTTGTGGTATTGTGTCTGGCTCTTGGCCTAAGAAAAATTAACTTGTTGGCTGCCTCAGCAGGTGGCACAGGAGAAATAAAACACCTCCTGACTTTAAAACAGACAAGCTGGTTCATCTATGACGTTTTCGGAGAATGAAGGATGTTCTGCCATTTCATTTGAATTATGCCATTTCATTTGAATACTCAATAATTAAACCTCAATTTTGTTTTAAAATGTCATCATGAAATGCCTTTACAATCAGTATTCAAGCAGTTGTCTCCTCCAGTGATCTCTTCTCCAAGTACTGATAAATAAACGTGTGCAGGAGGATGGAGACTGGAAAACACAGCACGCCAGTCACAGCTCTGAATAACAAATTTGAATGATGGGCTGGTTGCAGCAAACATGGAAGCTTGTGTGTAAGAACCAGGTCTTCCATCCCTTCCTATTTCTCATTACACAGCTAACCCCAAGGTGCGCAAGCCAAGTCACGTTCCATTTTATTTTGTTTCTGCAGTATGTTATTCTTTGAAAGGCTGCTGTCTAGGCCCAAGCCTCACAGAAATGCAGCTTGCCTCATGAAGGACTGCTTGCAGTCCTAATACTAATTATTAGTAATAAGCAATGAGTCTACGAAATGCTAAGGAACCGCAATTTTAAGGCTCTGAAATGCCTGTGGGAAATAAATGTTGGTAAGTGTGACGTGAAACACATAGGGGAAAAAACAGTACAGCTCTACAGATAAATGATGGGCTGTGAGTGATGTGTTGCTATTTAGGAATGAGATCTTGGGGATATAATAGATAGTTCCATTAAAGTGTCAGCTGGGAGCTCAGCAGTGATCAAATGAGCAAACAGCATTAGAAATTAGGAGAGGAATGGAGAACAACACCGCAGACGCTGCAGTGCACCTCTCTAAATCTGGGCAGGGCACTTCAAAAAGGCTGTGATAGTGCTGGAGAGAATTCAGAAAAGGGCAATCAGGATGAACAAAGGTACTATGGAGTGGTTTCCTTGTGAAGGACGGCTCAGAGGTAGGCTGTGCTTCCTCAGTTTCAAAAAGAGATGACTGTTGAGGGTGTAGGATGGTAATGCAGTAGTAACATGGAGTAGGAACACAGCGATGTGAAGAACGCGAATCAGTTGGTCTCCTTTGCTCTGTGTGTAGTGGGAGCTTTAGGGGAAGCTGGCAGATGGTAGGTCAGAGCAAGAAACAGGAGGTGGTGCTTCATGCAAGGTAAAGCCGTGCTCTTCGGCTCCTTGCTGTGGAATGGTGGGAGATGCATGTGTTCAAGGGGTGAATGGGAAGTTCATGGGAAGTGAATGTGTTGACAGCTTCTAAGTACCAAGACCTCAGTTTTGATTTAGGAAGGCTGAGCTGCAGGCTGGTGAAGTGTTTTAGGGAAGTATCTGTATATGCTTGTTCTGTTTATGTTTTTATTTTTCTCCCTGAGCTTCTGCTTTTGGGTGCTGCAAGGGACTGAATAGTAGGCAAGCTAGTCTTACCCAGTATAGCAATTTTAATGTTCTGACTGAGTAGGACGCACAGGACTGAGGCCTTAGAGGATATTAACTTATGCTATTGCAAATTCTTAATTTCAGGCCTTGTCTTACAGGCTTCCAAATTTTAAAGAGTGGCTTCTGATGTTTGAGTTCCTTGGCCAGAGACCAAGGATGCGGCGGGCAGAACACATCACTGATGTGTAAATGGTCAAAGGAAGTAGGAGATACACTAACTCAGCTTTGCTGCAATACTTAAATTGTGTAAGTTGTGGCTTACACAGACAATTACAGAAGACTTATGAGCAGGACTTCCCAAGGTGTAACAGCTGTCAGAAACCTAATTTAAAAGTAAGTTGTCCTTAGGTTGCTCTACACTAATTAACTTTTCTCTCTCAGTTAATTTCATCTGGGCAGTCTTATCTCTCAGGCCCTAAATGACTCAATTCCTACTATCTTATTTTACCAAGCACCTTTTTAGAGATAGCATTCAATTTTGCAGCCACCATAATGAAATCAATTCTCTCCTGACCCTTTCCCTTAATGGCTTGCTGGGATTTTTTTTTTACCTAATTTGTTTACCAGAGTGATGTACAAAAGCATCCAATTGCTATTTTCTACCAATATTCTTGGCTTGGCAAAATCCATGTTAAAATACATGTTCATAATGCAGTTTGACTGGATCCTTTAACAAATATGTGAGAGAGAGCCTGCAGAGCAGCACCATGATGTTTGGGCTATAAAGCTATCAAGGAGAGCAGTGTAACTTTGGAGGTCTTCTATGGGCAGCGCGTAACAGCATTTGCAGCAACTGCCTTGTTCCACTGTGCTTACAGGGCTGGGCCATCCTAGGATCTCACTTCAGCCACCTGTGGTAGTAGCTGAGGCTGTCTCTTTGGTAGCAGAATAGAGGTGGTAACTGAAAAATGCAAACCAGGGCTAGACTCTTGTTTAAATATTTTGGATTGCTCTTTAAAGGTCCCCTTTCAAGGTCATCTAGTCCAACCGCCCCTGCAAGGACCCGGGACATCTCCAACCAGATCGGGTTGCTCAGAGCCTCATCCAACCTGTGCCAGTGTTCTACCACCCTCAGTGTAAAAAAAATTTTCCTGATGTCTAATCTTAATCTACCTCCTTCTGTCTTAAAACCATTATCTCTCATCCTTTCACAACATTTGTACAGTTGCAGTATATAGGTCTGATTTCCTGCACTTAAATCAGCATACATTTGGTTTAATAAAGAGCCATCGTACTGCTTGCATGGCTGGAAGACTGAGCCCAAAGAGTTGTGGTGAATGGAGTTAAAGCCAGTTGATGGCCTGCCACAAGTGCTGTTCCCCTCAGTACTGAACCCAGTTCTGTTTAATATCTTTATCAATGATCTGGATGAGGGGATTGAGTTTGCAGACACCACCAAGTTGGGCAGGAGTGTTGATCTGCTTGATGACAGGAAGGTTCTACAGAGGGATCTGGACCGAGGCCAACTGTGTGAGGTTTAACAAGGCCAAGTTCCGGGTCTTGCACTTGAGTCACAACAACCCCATGCAGTGCTACAGGCTTGGGGAAGAGTGGCTGGGAAGCTGCCTAGCAGAAGGGACCTGGCAGTGTTGGCTGACAGCCAGCAGTGTGCCTAGGTGGCCAAGAAGGCCAACAGCGTCCTGGCTTGTATCAGAAATAGTGTGGCCAGCAGAACTAGGGAAGTTATTGTCCCTTTGTACTTGGCACTGTGTTCAGTTTTGAGCCCCTCGCTACAAGAAGGACGTTGAGTTGCTGGTGTGCGTCCAAAGATGAGTAGCAAAGCTGGTGAAAGGTCTGGAGCCCAGGTCCTATGAATAGCAGCTGAGGGAACTAGGGTTGTTTAGTTTGGAGAAAAGAAGGCTCAGGGGAGACCTTATCACTCTCTACAACTGCCTGAAAGGAGGCAGATGTGGGGTGGATGTTGGTCTCTCTTTCCCAAGTAGCAAGTGATAGGACAAGAGGAAATGGCCTCAAGTTGTGCCAGGTGAGATTTAGACTGGATATTAGGAAAAAATTATTCACTGAAAGGATTGTCAAGCATCGGAACAGGCTGCCCAAGGAAGTGGTGGAGTCACCATCCCTGGAGGTATTTAAAAGATGTGTAGTTGTGGCACTTAACAGACATGGTTTAGTGGTGGACTTGGCAGTGCTAGATTTGCAGTTGGACTTGATGATCTTAAAGGTCTTTTCCAACCTAAATGATTTTATGATTCTATAACGTAGTTTGGAAAACAGACTATTCAGATTCTACTGTCTGTAACTTTTTATTGAGTTTTAGTATTTGCCAAGCTAAAGTATCCTAGCTTTTTTAGTCTTTTGGACTTGACTGAAAAGCTTTTACGTCAATATTAAGATTGCAAAAGCAAGCCCTTAAAATGGAACATTTCCTACCATGTAAGCTGCCTGTAGAGCCTGGCTCTATCTTTTGTGTGGTCTGTGTAGGCAGCATGGCACAGCCTTACATACCCATGGTTAAAAAAATCAGATTCTTCTCCACTTGCGCTGTGGTTTGAGTCACAGCTTCTAGAAGAGTGGGAGGTATCATTGCCAGCCTCTTATTTGTAGATAGTTGCTGGTGACAGGGATGAACTTCAGCTGGGTGTTTGGTAGGACAGCACGTGTTTGGTAGGACAGCATATATAGATGGCTATGCAGCCTCTCCACAAAACATCAACAATGCCATTCCTTTCTCTGACTTTTGCTGTCCTCCAACACGACTCCTAGCTGTTTTGAAAAACCTCACCCGTAGTTTTGTGTTTGTTAACAAGGTATTTTCACCACTGGGTTGTGTGTCGCCATTCTGCTTTCATTTGAGGACATCAGGGTTGCAAAGGAAAGTCAGTCTCCAATCTGTGTTTAAAATAAAAAAAAAAAAATCTTTGAGAAGCCATGTAACTTAATCTAACATGAAGATGAGATTGTCTACCCAGAAACACGTCATTGTTTCCCCACAGCTATACCAGCTGGTCTAATAAAGGAAACTGCTTGGATTTATAAGCTTGTCTCAGTAATTTAACTACTGTATTCTTGGTTGAATACTTTGTAAGTACTGGTCATTTTAATAGCAGATATCCATTGATACATAGGAACTGAAGGCTTTTTCATTTCAGTTGAATAGATTTTACTAATCTAATTCAGATGAAACATAATTAGACTGAATTAAGGCAAGTTTTAGCACTTCAGGGCTTTTTTCTTATATTTTGATGATTAACAGAAAAAAAAAGGAAAGTCCTTTTTAACTTCTTTTTCTTTACATACACTTAAATAGATTTTCAGATTTTTTTTTAAAAAAGCAATCCACCCATCACGAAATTGTAACTGTAAAAAAACTTTTCTGTTTGTTTGGTTTTTTTTCTTCTTAGCACGACTTTTGATCTTTACATGCCTTTATTCGTGTTCCATTTCTCCCCATATTTTTTACCAGTTTATTGGGAGTGAGAAAGAACAATGGATCCAGCCTTCTCAAATGTGTTTACACAGCCTGCTGCACTTAATCAATTCCTAGCTGAGAATGTCATCGCTCAAGGTATGAACTTTATTAACCAGGACAGAAAAATGTCCAAGGAATGACCTGAACAACCAAGCAGAAAATGTGCAGTACAAATGAATCGTATATTTTTTTCGGCAGTGGTCCCCTGGAGCTCTGTGTGTGTAATTTGGCTGCTGACTCTCTAGAGGCAGATCATGAAGAAGCGACACAAATTCTAGTTGGTTCTTTAACTGAAATTTAAATTTCCTACATAAGGATCTGACCCAGTTTGTTTTCCTCTTTCCAGAATTGTCTGTCTAGATCTTACTGATCTGAATTACACTGAAGCATATTTTCCAACAGCAGTCTTAATAGTCTGATATACTATTTTCTTGCTCATAAGGAGTCAGTTAAAAATAACTGTGTTTCTATATATGACAATTAGTGATATTGGGTAATATTAATCTGACAGCAGATTTTACAGCAAACTTGCATTAGTCATACCTGATAATTGTAATGAATCTTGTTTGCTTCTTTTCATAGGTGAGAAGAAGAAACTTATAAAACCATCCTCAAGCAACAATCCCAAATTGGAAGAATTAAAACTGGTACTATTTCTTTTGCTGTCTTGTTTAAGTCTCACCTCAAATTGTTTTAACCTGTTGTGTTAATGTCAGCCCTGTAAATTACCCAACTCTTTTGCCCCAGTCCCCCACTCTCCATGGATGAGGATGAGCTCTGCTTTTGGCAGTTGGGCTTCACACAAGTAAACCAGAGCTTGTGCTTAAGCACAGTGCCAGGATGGCTGGGGCCACACAGGAGCAAGCTTCAAGTGCCCACATCGTCCAAGAGTGGTCACTGCTGTGTGAAAAGTGGAGCACAGGTTGAAAAAATTAGTTTCTTCTTACACGATACCTCCTAACTTGGGACGTGTGGATGAACCACACCAGAAGTACCCAGTTGCTACTTCATTGTAACGATGGTGTGATAGCAACGAGAATCCAGCTGAAACAGTGAACTGTGACCAAAAGGAAACTCATGTCAGCGTTTTTACCAGAGATGTTCGGATACGTGCAAGTTTCCTACACTTCTCCCATGCTAACAAGTTCTAGGATTGCTGTGCTGATTTGCAACGGTCTCCTGTCTTCTCTTCTACCTCATGTGACAGCTGGTGTGGCTGCAATGCAGCCAGACGAGGATAGCATAGAGCAGAGGGAGAAGGGATGAAGGGTAGGCAAGTCACCCAGAACGCAGGAGAAAAGCTTTCAAGTTGTTGGTATGGTACATTGTCTGCTTGAGGTAACTGTGAAGGATGAATCCTATTTAACGGGAAAGTACTTTATTTCCAAGTAATTTTGAGAATCTCCCTTGTGCATTCAATCACCGTGTTTCTCTAATGGCCCAGCCCAGGGGAAGGTTAGCATACTGAAATTTCCTGGAAGAAAAGTGGCCTGTCTCTTATGAGACCAGCACTTCTTGCATTATGGAGATCCTAAGATTGTTATAAATATTATGAAAACCAGCTTAGGCTGGTTTTCAGTGTGTGGTTTACACACCGCTGATGTGTGTATTAGATGGCATTCATAAATCCATAAATACGTGCATTTCTATATTGCATTTTCTTAAACCTCCGTGCACAGTTGATCAAAAAGATTTCATTTTTGTGTCAGGCTTTCACAATGTTTTTAAACAAAAGAGAAAATCTGAAAGGTGGTGCTGCAAAATGCAATTATGTTGTCTACAGAGACATTGAATTTGTTCTTTCCAGACTGCCAAAAATGAAGAGCTTTCCTCAGTTTATGAAGATTTCTGTGAGCTTCAGTGCTTAATCCATTTCCTGTCAGAGACACCTGAAACAATCTTCTTCACTGTCTAATTTCTTTTCTTCAGATGATGAGGAGGTGGAAATTGGGTCCCAAGGGAGGCAGTTCTCTGGGTGCCCATTGATGCCACTGATTGCCTGCCTAATCTAAAGAGTTCATGGCTCCTCTAGAGAAGAGATTGGGATAGAGGGGAGGACAGGCAGGTATCTTCAAGGGAAAAATAAGGGAAGCAAAGAAACTCACGTGGGAGAAAGTCTCCGTTCCACTGCATTTTCATTTTGAGGTGGCTTTGGGGAACCAAGGAGTGTGAAATGGCTCACTGTAGTTACTATAAATACCAAACTGCTTGTAAAATAGAGGATGGTTACATTTGGAAGCCAGTAGCAAACTTCTTGAAGTATTTTTCCTTTTCTCCTTTCCATATTTATTCATTTTTTAGGCGCAAGGCTCTGCTCTGCAGCTGAGTGAGGCCTTGACGACAGGACTGAAGGCAGAGCTGTGTGAGCTGCAGGCTGTGGATGTGGCTGTTTAGAGCTAAGGTAGCAAAGGAGAGATCTCGTAGATCTGCACTCAACAGTACTTTCTGCTTTCCCACTTCCATCTGGTTGTACCGTTGTGTTTGGGGTACTGCTCTATCTCTCTGTCTCAGTTGAAACAGAATTAGACTGAATTAAGGCAAGTTTTAGCACTTCAGGGATTTTTTCTTATATTTTGATGATTAGCAGAAAAAAAAGCATCGCCACGTCTTAGCCTGCAAGCATTAGCTGAGGAGCACAGCGTTCTGCTCTAGAAAATTCTTGTTATTTGTATAGCTAAGGAAGTATATTACAAACACTTTGGCAGCTTCTCAGTTTAGGCAAGTGCTGGTGCCAGGCATTTTTGTTTCTTGTGCGGTTTCAAGCATCTCAGAGATATGTATATTTTTTTTTTCAAGCTGCTTTTAACATTTTTGTTAACATGGCTAACTTGCAGGGATCTGCTATGAATTTCCCCCTCTGTTTACAGTGAGTGAGAAGGATATTATTCACACAACAAACTCCATATGCTCACTTGTAGCAATAACAGCAATACAAGTAATGCCCCTCTTTTGAGAAGAGGTTCTTGTTAAGAGCCAGCTGGGGCTACTGCTTTTCACTTCTGTTTCAGCAGGTCCTCTTCCCTTTCTATCAACACACGTGAATAAAACACATGCCCAGGGAAGTGCTGCAGAGCTCCTTTGCTCTCCTGCATGGGAGCGCAGTGCTCAAGGAAGAGGCTGGGGGGCCAAGGGATGTAACTGGAAATGTGGTTCCTTTCCCGTTGTAGCCAGCCTTCGGCTTCCTGAGCAGCTTCCCCTTGCAGAGGCAGGAAGGATATCAGAAAGGGCAGTGGGAGGACTGCCACGTAAGAAAATGAAATAAAGAAAATGCTTCTCCCTTGCCCCAAAAGGTATTTGGAGACAGATTATTACAAAATTGCACAAAGAAAAAGAAAGCAAAAATAGAAGACAAAAGAGAGGAGTGCTTAGTAACATGGATGACTACAAGAAACAACCAACAGATTGAGTGAAGCCTCTTTTCTTACAAACTTGTCTGACAGTTGAAATTGTGTGAATTCTGTGATGTCTAATGAAGGCAGAGGATGGGAAGTGCACTCTGCAGCCTTTCCTCTGATGGAAGTGGGCATAGGGTCTGTCTTTCCACCTGTATATCTATTTCTACAAAATTCGTAGGAATATAACTTGTGAGATGTCTATCTCACTTAAAAATGAGGGAGAAGTAACTGGTACTTAATTTCCCTTTAAAAAACAACTAAAAAGCACAAAGGAAGTGGCGGTTGAAAGCAAACCAAGATGTGAGATAAGGGAATAAAGAGAAAGGTGAAACACAATATAGCGCTGAGTGCTATACTGCCTAAACAACAAGAATATCATTGCCAGCTGCTTTGTTTTCCTCTGCAGTTACTGATCGACTGGATTAACACAACTCTGAAAGAGGAGCACATAGTGGTTAAAAGCCTGGAAGAAGATCTGTACGATGGTCTGGTCCTTCATCATCTTTTGGGTAAGCTGCTGCTTTGAGTTTAGCTCACAAACACGTCGTGGAGGAACTTCCAGATCAGAGAATAACCCTCACGGATCGCAACAGCAGTGATCTGCTGGAGCCTCGCTTCTCGCTAGCGGGGAAAGCACTGCACTGTGAACCATCTGTGATAACTGCAGTTCTGAACAACGCCTGATGGTCCACTATTGTTTTTATATAATTATTGTCCTTCTAAGAAAGTCTTTTTACCTGCTAGTTAACATAATAAAAAGGTTAACTTTGAAGTGTGAAATTACAGTGCCTCTGAAGGGAAGGAGGGCTTCATAAGCCAGGATCACAAAGGTGACTTGTGATGCTATCAGAAACATCAGATGGAATTGTCACTATAATTTATGTTTTCCTGCTTTAACAAAAAACTAGTAAAAAGTCCTGGGTCTAAAGCACTTAGCTGGAGCTGGAACTGGAACTGAGGAAAATCTAAGAGGCTTTAGACCATGAGGTGCTTCTATAAAAGATGTAACCTCCTGGAACAGCCTGTTGGTCTATTTCTATTTCTCCATCTCTTTTCCCTTTCACTCTCTTTGGGAATGTCTTTCAAATCCTATCACCTTTTCAGCAAGGCTGAGGGCATCAGTGTGAACAGGATTGGCTTATTTTAGAATCATAGACTAGTTAGGGTTGGAAGGGACCTTTAAAGGTCATCTAGTCCAAAGGTCATCTAGTTCATAGTTTACTTGCCTGAGCAAAGAGCTCATAAAATATGTGTGAGTTGATATTGCCTTTGTATGCTGTGTACAGGAAAGATTCACTTGTCAGGTGAATCAGCTTCCGCTAGGAAAAAGAGGAATGTGGAATGCTAGGATTGGGGGATGGTGCTGCAAAGAATGACTTGAGTCCTCTCCTTTTGCAGAGCTTCACTTATTTTACTGAAGCTTTCTGAGAGTGCAGGGGTTTAACAAAGCATACAGCTGTGGGATGTGGGTCTGTGGAAGCTATGAAGTGGTATCAAACATTTAAAACAAGACTTTGTGTGCTTTGCTGTGATTTTATGTTTCTGAACTTTTTTTTTTTTTTTTCCCCTATGGTGGTATTAAAATACATCTTTCTCCTTCCTACGGACTCTGTCAAAGAAAACCTAGGATCTCTCAAGCTGGATGTTGACAAGATCGCATTAACAGAAAAAAAACAGCGACAGAAACTCTCTGTGATTCTGGAAGCTGTGTCTAAGTGTTTGCAACTGGAAGAAAAGCAGCTGAAATGGAATGTGGAATGTAGGTGCAGAAGTGACATAGGAGAAAACTATCCATCACAGGGCTTCCTCTGCTATAATGCTGCTATGAGGCAAAGGGGTGCCAGAAGAGTAATTAAACAACCTGTTTTCAATTAGTAGTTGAATCAGAAGTGAGACAGGAGTATCTGACCCTGACTAGGTCATGCAAGCTGCATCTTCAACGTGTGTGGCTTGTGGACCACTTAACAGCCCTTAGTGTCTGTGTGTATGTCTCACAAAAAGGACTTCTAAGGTGTGGTATTGCTGAACAGTGATATATAAACCCCAATCTGATGTCCCACCTGCGTTATGGCCCTCCATGACTTTGGGATCCTCTGCACAGGGAGAATTTATGATATTAGAGCGAGGTTGACTTGTTTTGCACACTAAGCATTGTTTTCTTTCTTTACATGGCATAGCTATCTTGGCAAAGGACTTACTGAGCACATTGCATCTTCTGGTTGCAATAGTGAAGCACTTTGAACCCAGCCTGGCCTTGCCTCCAAATGTTCAAGTGGAAACAATCACCATTGAGGTAATTATAGTTTTGGTATTTGTCACAGTAGATCCTAGAGACCTTTCACAAGACTAATTTGCTTAGAACTAGAGAGAAATGTGTGTGCAGTTCTGAAAGAGATACTTGTGTTTTCTGTGAACTGTGCCTTTTAATTTCTGAGTTGGCTGGACTAGATTATCATTTTGTTCTCAGTTCAGATACAGTATCTTTAAAAGGGTACAAACACCGTAATGTCTTTTCTGCTTGATCAAAAAAAAAGGAATAGTCCAAACTGAAAACAGCTGTTGATCTATGTAAAGAAGAAAAAGAAGAAATTCTGCTGTTATCCCGTAAGTGTTTTAACATAGAAGCCTGCACTCATAAATCATGATACTGGTTTAATGCTGAGGATTTATTTCTTTAGGGGAAAGGAGTTTTTACTCCCCTTCCACTGGGATCACATTTTGGTATTTTTCTCTAGAGGATGAGATCTTCTTGTGGTTTAACCCCAATCAGCAGTTGAATACCACGCAGCCGCTCTCTCACTCTCCCCATCCCCAGCAGGATGGAGGAGAGCCTTGAGAAGAAAGGAAAATGCATGGGTTGAGATGAAGAGAGTTTCCTAGGACAGCAAAGGAAAACTACGATAACAAAATATAGGGATACTAAAATATACAAAATGAAACATGCACAATTTCTCACCACCTGATGACTGAATGACAGATACAGCCTATCCCAAGCAGTGATCATGGAAACAAAACTGAGCAGCAAGCAAAAGGAGCAAGAGAGAGAGAGCTGCCCCCTGGCCAACCCCCACTTACATACTGAGCATGATGTCTATGGTATGGAATATCCCCTTTGGCCAGTTTGGGTCAACTGTTCTGACTATACCCCTCCCAGCTTCTTATACCTGCACATTAGCAAAACCTGGGAAGCTGGAAAAAGTCTTTGATCTCTTAGCAACAACTCATAACATCAGTGTGTTATCAACATTACTCACGTACCAAATCCCATACTAAATCCAAAACACAGCAGCTACTGAGAAGAAAATTAGCTCCATCCCAGCCCAAACCAGGACAAATCTACATGCTTTCTCGCTCTATTTTTTTTTTCTTAAAGTCAACTCTGGGATTGCAAATATCCTGCAATTTGGGATATATTTGCAAAAAATAGCACCACTGTATTACAGTTTTGACAGAGGGTTTGCAATTCAGTGGTGTTGGGAGCCCAGCACATGGTCTCTATGGAATGACCTAATGCTCTTCCCTCTTTGGAGGGTTATAACTGGAACTCAAACAAAGCATGCTCTTCAGCTACATGTGTCATTTAAGGAGGTTTAAAAGTGTTCTGGAGGGACAGCTTCTTTTGGGGCATGGTTCTACAAAGGTAGCTGTTGTGGCCCCAGCTGACCACTTCAGCAGAGGAATGGTCTCTCTGGTATCTAAAGGAAGTCCAAATTGTGCGTTGCTGCCCACGCTCCTGTCGTGTGGATCTGATCCATGACAACCCGGACTCTTAGGAAAGCGGCCCTCCGTCTAGTGCCTTATGGGGCTGCGAGTGCCTCAGCTGCTCAGAAATTGAGAGGGATTATCTCTGAAAGTGCAGCATCAGGAAGGGCTGTTACCCCTGAGAGAGAGGAGTGACAATGCAGATAATGGGGTTGTGGTAGTGAGCTGATTCTCTGTAGGAGAAATTGATGCCCCTGATGGGAACAGTAATCATTAGGTCAAAAGTGACAAAAACTCATGAAGGCACAGCTCAGAAGAGGCGTTGAGGGCAAGAAGTGGGAAATGTTGAGGAAGCCCAAAGGAAAGTAGAGAAGGCCTGGCCTTTCTACAACATGTGCCTGCAGGAAGGACCTGCCTTTGCCTCGGTGGAGCTGAGTGTGCTCCTCTTCAGCGATTGAGTTGAACCCAAAGGAGTTGACTCAGTATGTAAACAGAGGGTGTTTTTCACTGCCTAGAAGGGGAGAGCAGCAAACTTCAGAGACTCTTCAGTGATAAGAGCTGTTTCCCAGGTGCCTGAATAAAGCAGCAGACATGCCTGTCCTCTCCCATCTCTTCAGACTGTCAGTTGGGTTGAAGCACTGGGTTTTTTTTGTTGTTGTTGTGTGGAGTACTAAGATTTATATAGAGGAACAAAGATACAAGGACATAAGCCATGATCCCAGGTGGCTTCAGAAGTAGTGAGAATTGCCAACCTAAATCTAAGCAACCCACCAAACCTAAGTCCTCTGCAGGGGGAATTCATTGATGGGTGGCAAGCCATGACATGAGGTTATTATAAGGCAGAGTTGACCACCTCGAGTGCTTTAAAACTGAAGAGTCCTTAACGCAGTGAGGTGTGCAAGGAAATTGTTGCCTGGCCAAAGCAGCTTGATGCGTTCATCAAATCTCCAAGTAAACATGCCGGCCTCGGAACTTCACCAACTGAAGGACCATGCGCTTCTCCTTTGGCTTCCTCTGATGGAACAGCCATAGCTAGCTTCTGGTTGAAGAGTGAAGAAAGCAGAGGGAGCAGCCACTTCCCAAAGTGCCTGTACTAATTCTACTGGACTTCTTGAACACATGCCCTCTGGTAATCATTTAAGGCAGCAAACAGGTCATGAAAGCCCCATTAATGATCACTGATTTTTTTTGTGTGTGACAAAACCAAAAATATTTATTGTCTTTTCTACAGAACACCTCCAGAGGATTAAAGACAGCAAATGCAGTGG
>WHYT01015027.1:210068-231354 GCA_009806455.1 Tetrax tetrax
AGAAGAAAATTAGCTCCATCCCAGCCCAAACCAGGACAAATCTACATGCTTTCTCGCTCTATTTTTTTTTTCTTAAAGTCAACTCTGGGATTGCAAATATCCTGCAATTTGGGATATATTTGCAAAAAATAGCACCACTGTATTACAGTTTTGACAGAGGGTTTGCAATTCAGTGGTGTTGGGAGCCCAGCACATGGTCTCTATGGAATGACCTAATGCTCTTCCCTCTTTGGAGGGTTATAACTGGAACTCAAACAAAGCATGCTCTTCAGCTACATGTGTCATTTAAGGAGGTTTAAAAGTGTTCTGGAGGGACAGCTTCTTTTGGGGCATGGTTCTACAAAGGTAGCTGTTGTGGCCCCAGCTGACCACTTCAGCAGAGGAATGGTCTCTCTGGTATCTAAAGGAAGTCCAAATTGTGCGTTGCTGCCCACGCTCCTGTCGTGTGGATCTGATCCGTGACAACCCGGACTCTTAGGAAAGCGGCCCTCCGTCTAGTGCCTCAGCTGCTCAGAAATTGAGAGGGATTATCTCTGAAAGTGCAACATCAGGAAGGGCTGTTACCCCTGAGAGAGAGGAGTGACAATGCAGATAATGGGGTTGTGGTAGTGAGCTGATTCTCTGTAGGAGAAATTGATGCCCCTGATGGGAACAGTAATCATTAGGTCAAAAGTGACGAAAACCCATGAAGGCACAGCTCAGAAGAGGCGTTGAGGGCAAGAAGTGGGAAATGTTGAGGAAGCCCAAAGGAGAGCAGAGAAGGCCTGGCCTTTCTACAACATGTGCCTGCAGGAAGGACCTGCCTTTGCCTTGGTGGAGCTGAGTGTGCTCCTCTTCAGCGATTGAGTTGAACCCAAAGGAGTTGATTCAGTATGTAAACAGAGGGTGTTTTTCACTGCCTAGAAGGGGAGAGCAGCAAACTTCAGAGACTCTTCAGTGATAAGAGCTGTTTCCCAGGTGCCTGAATAAAGCAGCAGACATGCCTGTCCTCTCCCATCTCTTCAGACTGTCAGTTGGGTTGAAGCACTGGGTTTTTTTTTTTTTGTTGTGTGGATCCCAGGTGGCTTCAGAAGTAGTGAGAATTGCCAACCTAAATCTAAGCAACCCACCAAACCTAAGTCCTCTGCAGGGGGAATTCATTGATGGGTGGCACGCCATGACGTGAGGTTATTATAAGGCAGAGTTGACCACCTCCAGTGCTTTAAAACTGAAGAGTCCTTAACGCAGTGAGGTGTGCAAGGAAATTGTTGCCTGGCCAAAGCAGCTTGATGCGTTCATCAAATCTCCAAGTAAACATGCCGGCCTCGGAACTTCACCAACTGAAGGACCATGCGCTTCTCCTTTGGCTTCCTCTGATGGAACAGCCATAGCTAGCTTCTGGTTGAAGAGTGAAGAAAGCAGAGGGAGCAGCCACTTCCCAAAGTGCCTGTACTAATTCTACTGGACTTCTTGAACACATGCCCTCTGGTAATCATTTAAGGCAGCAAACAGGTCATGAAAGCCCCATTAATGATCACTGATTTTTTTTGTGTGTGACAAAACCAAAAATATTTATTGTCTTTTCTACAGAACACCTCCAGAGGATTAAAGACAGCAAATGCAGTGGAATATATCACAGAAAACAAGTAAGAGGGGATATATCTGGCTTTTATGCTGTCAATCAGAAAGGAAATATTGTGGGTGTTTTCCCCCTTAGAAAAAATAGCTGGGATCATGATGATGACAAAAAGTGTAAACCCGGGCATACATATGCATGCAGACTGTTTCTCTGATTTCTTCCCTTTTTTTCCCCTCTTCGGATTCAATATTATGGTATAATACCCTTCTTTACTATTTATTTAAACTTCTCCAAAATAATGCATATGACTATTTCTAAGGCTTAGTGTTTGTCATTACCATGGAATATAATAACAAATATAATTATAAAAATCAACTACTCTAAATTTACCTGTCCCAGACTAAACTGGAAATTTTCTAAAGCCACAGTGATTTAAATCTACTTTTAATTTATTGCTATTGCATCATTAAATAAAGAGAAAGGAGTCAGCTCTTTTCTTATTTTACTTTGAAAGAAAGGTTTGAGTTTGCTGAGTTTGTGAGATCCTGTCATTATTAAAGGAGTTAAGTAGTAGGATACCATTTATATACTGAGAAAATATAGACATCATTCCAAGAACTAGAAATAGATTTTCCTACTATAATCTTTTATATGCTAGAACATCTTCAAACTCTAATATCATGAGCAGCTTATTGGAAGAGGTTATTATGGATTGTGCTTATAAAATAAACGTTCATTGGTCTGTGGGCCAGTTAAAATCTCATATATTTCCAAGAGTCTATAGAGGTAAATAGTGTACTTATAAATGGCTGTTGGAAAGTTACTCTGACATAAGGTTAATGGCACTTTGTACTGTATCTTCTGCTTTACAAGATAGCTGGTGACCCAGATAAGCTTTGCTTATGAATAAGATTGGTTCTGCTGAATGCTTTTTCTAATTCTTGCTTTTTATTGCACTTGCAGAGAGAAATTAGAAGCACAGTCGAGTAAGTACTGGCATTGCCAAGTTCAGTGTTTTGCTATTATGTGCTATTACACACCACATTCTGATCCATTTTTATTTCATGATAAAATCCGTATCCTCCCATTGGAGCTAATGGAGATTCATGGATTTCTTCTACTGTTTTTTTTCCCAATGTCTTCTGTTAATGTGTGTTCATATCACCACCATATAGTTAGGAAACTGAGTGGTCACTTTGCCTGTGGACTACAGACAACAGATGGGAGGGAGGTGAGACAAGAAATGAAACGAGGGATTGATGATCCAGCAGAGATCTGGCTGGGGGCAAAGTATATCTTGGATTTACTCACTGACCTCATTCACTGTTGGAACGATTTATAAGCATAATGGCTTGAGAATTGTGCTGCTTCTTTCTACCTGTTTCAATGTAGTTTCCTTTCCACAGTTGGAAAATGAGATTTGGAAATCTACCAGTACTCCATTATGGATGACAGCTCAGTAAAACCAATGTCCCCAGAGTTTTTACCCTTAGGGCTGTGAAACACTCGAGGTGAAAAATGTCCGTGTGTGCAGAGCCTATGTAAGGTCTGGGCACTGCTCCGGCTTCCATGTGAGCTCTCTTCCGTGCTGCAAAGGAGCGCGTTGCGTCCCCAGTCAATCGAGGCAACCATTCTAATTCCCTGCTGTGCCTTTTGTGGTAGCACTTTCATCCTTTGCAGAAGCACGAACCATACCATTTAATACATATTTATCACTTATTCTGCTGAGTGGTCTCTAGTGTGGACTGAAATTGTGAACCTCCCCCGCCACCCCCACCAAAATTAGGTGTTTCTTCCAGCAGGCTGATTCCGCTGGGAAGGGAAATCTGCAAATCACTCTTCAAAATGCTCTCTCTCTCTCTCTTTTTGACACAGCATGCTTAACAAAGAGAGAAATCCCAAAGCCTGGCTCCGGAAGAGGGCTCTCTAGTTTGCAAGACCAGTGCAGGGTTTCAGGCTGCTGCTCAGCGAATTGTTTGATGGATTCACCACTTCCCTGACACTGCTCCTGCAGCAGCCCTCTGACAGGGAGAAGGGAGAAACTGGAGGAAACCCTTTTGCAGCGGAGGCTTCTCTGCTGCTGGCTTTTGGGAGGAATCTTCCCTAAGCAAAGCTGCCTTTGCTTTCCTGCACCATAGAAACGAGCTTCCCATTTAGTTCTGCTGCCAGAGCACCCTTGATTTTTAAGGATGTTTCAAATGCTTTGTTCCTGGCCACAGAAAAGCCTTGTGGCTGGGTTACCGTAAGGATGTATCCTGCTTTCGCTAAACCTTGGCAGAAAATGGAGGTGAGGGTGGGCATTCACAGCAATTTTGATGAATCTCATTTCCTTAAATCCCATTTCTTTAAATTCATGCTAGCTCTCTGGCACAGCGCTGCTGGCACCAGCTTGGTGCCTCCCTTTAAACTGGCTGGCAGCACTGGTCATTTTTGATTTCCATGAATTTTCAGTGGAAGGGCAGTGCCTCCAAACCCAATATCTATTTTGTGGGTTTTTTTGAAGGAAGGGAGCTTTTTTTCCTGCAAATTCGATGTAACTGACATTTCTGTTGGGGAAGAGCAGTAAAATGTATAGCTCCTCTTCACTGCTTACAATATTTTATCCCAGAGGCTCAGGGTTAAAAACACAAAACTGAAAAGACATAAACTGTAGAGATGGGAAACTTAGCCATTGCTCAGACTGGTGGCAGCACCAATCTTGAGAACCTCTGCAGGCAAAAATTACAGAGCTGAATGAAGTAAATTGTTTTCTCCGATGTAGTCAGGCTGAAGGGAAGCCTGTCACCCTGTCCTCTGATAAATAGAAAAGCAGGATTTTTTCCTCTTCTCACTACAACTTTTTTTCCTCCTTGACTTATATGATGTGAACACCTTTCTCCTTCTGATGCCACTTTAAACCTCTGATCTGGCAGTTATTCTAAATAATAACAATTAATGTTGTTTTGATACAGAAGGTGATGCCTTTGATGAATTATTTAGCCGTGCTCCAGATAAACTGGATGCTGTAAAAGAGGTAATTTACTTTTTTAATAGACATCAAAATTTCTAAGGTAATGCATAATTCATGACTTCACTGAAAAAAAAAGTTCTTTTTTTCTTCCACCCTCTCCTCCCATTCTGTTTCCTGTAGGTGTTTTTGCAATTTGTCAACCAGCATGTTGGAAAATTAGGATTAAACGTGAAAGACATCGAATCTCAGGTAGCCTGCTCTAAGCTGCATGTTAACCATGTTTTGTCAGCTGTTTCAGTGTTTCCTTTCACCATTAGGATTCCTCCTTTTTGTTGTACTAATTTGAAACTTGGCAACAAAACAATTATTTCTAGCTTCAGGTTAAGATATCAGGCTTCAGCCTCTGAAGTTTCTGAAGCTCATAAGTAATGAAAAAAATATAGCTTTGTATTGAAGGCTGCCCTTGTCTCCCTTGTAATGCTACAGGGAGTAATTTTCTGAGTCTGCCAAACTCCTATGGATGCTCGTTCTGTTAGGATGGAAATAAGGGTGTTCTGACAATTTAACCGAATTGCTGGTGCTTAGTGATTTTTAATGCCGGATTTTCTTCATGGTAGAAAGGCATGATTTTCACTACATTTCAAAGTCCCATCCTCTGAACATCGAGCGTCTATAGAGTCTGTGAAATTGCAAGAGAAGTGCTCGCCAGGCACCTTGGGATCACCTCCCTGGGCGCCGGTGAAGAGAGGCACAACCACACCTCTGCTGTCCTCCTCCACTTCCTCTGGGCAGAGCTGAGGACCCACAGCATCCTCCCCGCACCCCTCCAGGGAGCGAGAGAGCGATGGGAAATGAGCTCGGGGACATCCCTCGTGGCTTTTTCCTTCCCTGCTTCTGCAGATGCATACACAATAACTGCAGGATAAATCAGCCTGCAGCTCTTGCTTTGCTCCAGGCGTTCAAAACCTCAATGTACAGCAATCCCCAAGCATTTTGCCCCGCAGATGCGAAGCGGAGCAGTGCTCCAGTGCTCTTTTGGGTTTTGCTGGTGGGCAACTGTGAGAAAGAAAGTTTTGCAAGTGTTTTGCAGTAAATCTCCGGCACTAGGCACAATTTTATTTTATTTATAGTTAAGTGTTTGTCACTTGTGGTTTTCTGAAGTCTCATCACATCTGGAATAATTTAATAAGTGTCCTTTTACAAGGTTGTATTTTTACTAAAAGGAACTTGGGAGCCTTATGTAACTAAATACGAAGTTCAGCATAGAAGGGGTTGAGGGACCTGAGTCATTAGGCTGTCTGCTTGCCAGAGGATCATTGAAATTCCTCAATTGCTAGAATGGCATTTGTCAGAGTAATTTACTAAAAGCCAAGGCAATAAATAATATTTAGATCATTTTTCATCCAGTTTGCAGATGGAGTTATCCTACTTCTGTTAACTGGACAACTGGAGGGTTACTTTCTGAATTTAAGGGATTTCTTCCTGACCCCAGCCAGCACCACGGAGATGGTAGGTTGTTATTTAATTACTCAGAGCTCGAGGATTCAAACGTCTTGTGTATTTAGTGCCTCTGTATGTCAGTGAAGAGCTCTGCCCCTTGCTTTAACTGCTGCTGCATATGAAGTCATGTGCATGCACAGCGTTTGCAGGACGGTGGTTTGGGGCAGTACAAATGCATGCACTCAGGGATGCAAAAACACCTTGGAACAGGTTGGTGTCTTCTTCCAACCTAATTCTCTCATGGGAGGCAAACTATTGTTACTTGCATTTCTTAGGCAGGTACATGCTTCTAACGCCTTCTAGTGAAGTACAGAGTCTCTGTGTGGTGGGGAATTGGTATGCTGTCTCCTGCAAGCCTGCCTGCAAACATTTTTAAGTTGTTGACACCATAACAGAACTGGATCTCTATAGGTTTCCTTATGCTGTCCTAAAAATATACCTTAGTCAAGACATGACCAGAACATTTTGAAAGCCCCCTTTGTGCTTAGGAAGCTCTTGAGAATTTACATCTTTTCCTCCCCTAAGGCTGGAAGCTGTAACCTACCCAGCCAGCCTTGTTTGACTCTTTTTTCAACTTCTACCAGGCAGATTTCATCAGTGCTTTAAAAGAAAAAGGTGACATCAGCCAGAAGGTAGTGTGTGCTGGGCTACTGGTGCAAACACCTCCTCCACAGATCTAGGATGTGAAAATATTTTGAAATATTTGAGATATTTTATAATTGTCTCTGGTGTGGGTAGGGATTTTTCATTTGGGCCACCAGATAGCTCTGAAAATCTTGGAACCATAGCTATTTTTCCTGGGTTATATCCATTTAGATCTCTGAAGGTGAAATGTGTCAGATTCTTTTTGCTTGAGAGCTTCCTGAGAAGGGAATCTCTCCTCTGGTGTGGTTTTGCATTACAGCTTCTCCGCACAGTCAAGGCTTCCATCTGATTCCTAATGTCACCGCAGTTAATTTCCCTGGGCAATATTTATTGATAATGAAAATTTTAAGAGGTACCATATTACTTAATACATACTCCTGTGGAGCTTTTCATCAAAACATTTACAAGCACATTTTTCTGAGACCTTTGTTCAAATGTTGTCAAAAATTCATTGCTATCTGTTGATGGCTGTTTAAGGTATTAGGAAAATTTGGATTTTTTTTAAAACTAAAATGATTCAAAATGGAGAAAAATATATTTTGAAGGACTGAATCAAACCTTGCAGTTGTTTTTCTTTCCTTTTTCCTCCTTCACTTAGTTTTCAGAATTGTTTGGTCTGGTCCATTGACTTGGAAATAACTTTTTAACATTTCAATTAACTTTATTCAGAGGAAGTAAATGAAAATGTTTTTATTTAAAATTTCATTGATAGCCCTTTTCTATTCAAGCCTCGCAGATCTCTCTCAAGAAGTGAGATACCCCTACATTTCAGGTACAAATCAGAGTTCAGGCTTTCTAGTTCTTACCCTACACATGCTGGTCACTGGCATCAGAGAAGGATATAATGGGTTTGGGTAATGGTTTAGAACAATTGTCTACATCCTAGTAACTTCATTTTAGCCAAGTTACTTCCACATACTGGACTTTTTGTTGAACAGTTTGCCAAACTGGTATTTACCATTTGTTTCTCCTCTGATGTTCATTACAAGATGAAAAGCAGGATGACAATATAACTAAAAATACTGAGCGACCATAGTTCAACTGTCATTTGTACATAAAATACGTCTTTCAATTCCCTTGTGCTTTCTAACTCCCTGTCATTTTAGACGTTAATTGGTACAGTAAAGTATGAAAATGTAACCTTTGCTGAGATTTAAAACATGTCATTTGTGTTATAAAAATGGTGACAACCACATGCACCATTGTGATCGGTGCAGTGCGTCAACTTTCATTCAAGCTGAAAGGTTGTGGTTCAAAACTGGTACATATACTTCATGAATCGAAGGGAAGGGCAATTGGGATGGAAGCAGTGATACTGAGGAGAAAATAGAAACAAGAAATAGGGAGGGCAGGAGCCCCTGTTAAAGGGACAGGAGGGATGAGGAAAGCAGGAGCAGAAATTTGGGAGGTGACCCACCTACAGGTGCAAGAAGACAACACTGTGCATAGGTAGGTCTGTTGCAGGTTTTTTGGGTTTTTATTACCAAAAAATGAAATTTTCAAGTAACTGTAAAGAAAGTCCAGCTCTGGGCACTCATGTATAGAGAAAGGTGTGTATTCTGAGACAAAGAATATAATCACAAAATAGGTCAGGCTGAAATTAGGGGTGAACTTTGTGCAGTCAGGAGATTAAGATAATGAAGGAGGGCCCTTGTGCTTATCAAAACTGGGTGAACTCGGTACTTTTGAAAACCAGGCCCAGAGCTGAAATACCCCAAACTGTCCTGACCTCTGTCCAGTTGTAAATCCTAGAGAATTGTCCAGCTCTTTTGAGTCTGGAAGCGCAACTGGATGAAACAACTTATTTCTCTAGGTTGCCTTTCTTTGGTAGTTACCAGTATTTCTGACTGAAGAGTTATTTTGAAATCTGCATGTTACCATTCCTTGCAAATCTCATATGCACTACAGAGAGGGAAATGTGCCCCCTTTACCTATGCTGGTTCATTAAGGAAACATCTGATTTATTCATTGCAAACAGAAAATTGTGTAGGCCTGTATGAGCTTAAGCTCTCCTGGCTGTTGACCATCAGAAGAAGAAAAAAAGCCCAAATCCAAACTGTCAGTCTCAGTTACTGGTAAATCAGAGAAACAGGTAAAACATAAATCTATTGCTTCACTCCCTTCAGAGCACACCGTTTTAGCTTGGCTTATGCGTGGGGGACCCCTGTGCTTATTGTCAGAAGATAATAGGAAACAGCATGGCAGCAATTATGATGTGCCTCCCAAAGGATAAATTGCTCAGTAGCCTAAGGAATGTATGAAGAGACAATCTGAAGTTTGTTCAGGTCTTCTTACTTCATTAGAGGAAGGGAGCTTGCTAACTACCAGCCAAGTAAACAACTGCCCTTAAGCTGTTAGAAGCTTGTAATGGGATGTTATATTACTTTTAAAAAGTCATTCATGACTACTGCTGTTACTGTGTGTAGACATCTTTAAAGGTTACAGGATAAACTTCTAGCTCACCAATATAGCTAATCGGAAGATTTCCAATCTTTGTAATTCTGAATGAAATATAAAGAACTTTTTCCTTATGTATTTTTTGTTTGTTCCAAACCTGGTAACCATATGGGCACTGTTAAAAAAAAAAAAAAAAAAGAGACATAAATTCCATGCATCTAATAGATCCAGTTATGAATCTAGCCTGTTTTCCCGGTGGAAACATCCATTAACACAAGACTTTCAGATGCAAGGTCTATTTTTACATAAATCAATTCTTCTGCCCACCTCATGGGATACATTTTGCTGGAGATGGATTTTACATTCGATTTCATATGGTAATTGGTAGAAATTCTGAAGAGCACTCCATCAAAACTAAGGAGATGAATATGAGTACATATTTATGAATCAGTATCTTCAGCTATTAGAGAAATACTTTTTCAAACCCCCTGGCCACTGCACCATTGGGTGGAAAATATTTTCTTTTACATTGATGTCTCTCTCTCTCTCTCTCTTATCAATAGCTTCACAACGTTAACCTTGCATTGGACTTACTGACAGATGGAGGTCTTCTGGATTTTTCTGTGAACTCTGAAGGTGAGTCATATCACGGAAACTTGTCTGGAATAGAATTGCTAATATCTTGGCTTAGGAAAAGTTGGGGTAATTGAAGAAAGTAGATTCTGCAGCGTGACACTCACACACTTCACCTAATGACTGACCCATAGCTCCTCATGCAAAATCAACAGCAATAAAGCTGAGAAATGTTTTGAACAATCTTTATTTCTATACTAAAAATGTTGGATTCTTATAAGTGTAGTAACTTTAAACTTAAACTCTTTAATAAGTCAGTATTTGTTAAAGATTTAAAACAGTGACAGCTTCTAGGGAAATTACAGCAGCTGAGCTGGAGGGAAAGCTATTTTCCTATCTCATAAAAAGTTTTAGTGTGTTGAAAACAAGCTTGTTTCATGTGGAAGGACACCTTAGAGTGTGTGTATGTGAGTGTATGTCCTGAAAATCAGAAACACTGACTGCTCTATTCAAACCCAGAAGAGCTGGTGGCTCAGTCTCCTGAATGTGAAATACATGGGTTTTAAGGTGCTGTTCTGCCTAGCTCAGACCTGGGAGCTGAATGTTGACCTCCTACACCCAAGTGAACGCTTTAATCGCTGAGTCAATGTACATTCAAGTTCTTCTCTCTTGCCTCACCACTGATTTTCTGATTAAAAAAATGCTCCACAGAAATTTTTTTTTTACCAGCTCCTGGTGGGATGAGGGATGTGGCTACATTAATGGATGGTGCTGTGACTGCTTAGCCTGACCCCTCGCAAAGTGCATGGCATATCACCTCACCCCATCAAAAGCGTGTTGTTGAATAAGTAAATAAATTCTTTGTTAAAAATAGAAAGCATTATTTCTTCCTCTGTTAGTTATTCATAAGCAAGTCATTGCATGTGTTTAGTACATAACCCACGGCTTCATAGAATCATAGAATGGTTAGGGTTGGAAGGTACCTTCAAAGGTCATCTAGTCCAACCATCCTTCAAGAAGCAGGGACATCTTTGACCAGATCAGGTTGCTCAGAGCCTCATCCAACCTTCATGGAGAGGAAAGGATACAATTTATGACTTAGTTTGTTTTTTCTCCCTTTTCTTTTTTTTTCCCCATTAATGCTCTAGTGCTGTTGGCAGTTTGCATGACAGGCATGCACAAATTGTGGCCTTTTTGCCATATTGCACAGAGCTAGGAGTTTGGAAAGCTATTTATGTTAGCTTTGAAAAGAGTAATCTGTGCGATCTCGGGTCTCCGTGCTGAGATCCACCTGCTGTATGAAAGGAGTTGAACTCATGCTTTCTTTCCTCCCCTCTGGCTATTCTGCACTGCCTCAGATCCAGAGTTGGTCAATATAAGATATCTTGGTGCCAAGATCTGCAGATCCTTTAGCTGCACTAGGAATGTTCTCAGGTAGTGATTGAATTTAATATGATTTAGGAGTACTTATTACAGCTACACTATTTAGACTGTTCAAGGATCTCATTTACTGGTGTTTCATTGTTAGTCTTTCTCCCAGTGATTTAAGCACTGTAAGAAGAACAGTAAACCCTCTAAATCAGTTACTCTTTTCCATTGCCATTATTAAATACGAGAGCAGTTTGTTCAGCCAAGAACAAGGAAGCTGAAAACTAAATGAAAAGAAAAAAAAGAAACAGCCAACAGCAGCAAAACATGATGAAAACATTACAACCAAAAAATAAATTGTCAGGTAATTCCCAACATGATACCTACTGTAGAAGAATAATAAAAAACTAAAACTGTAAAGTCCCATTAAATTATCTACTCTGTTCTCTGCTGGTGAAGAATTTTTTCTTACTGTGCATTATTTATCCTGTCTTTCAGCAAGAAGTGACCAGTAAAGGTCCCTTTTCCTTAGGTTCATGTAATAAATAAATAATTTGCTAGCTCTGTCGTTCTTGTGTTGCTTCTTGTTACAATGAGATTGTCTAAGTTTGCGTTATAATTGGGGAAAGGTGGAAGATTGTCTTTGGCAGTTGCAGTCTATTTCTGTTCCAGGGATTGCTAATCCTTCCCATCTGGTTTCTGGTTTGTCTATCCACAGATATTGTGAAGGGAGATATGAAGACTACAATGCGGATTCTGTATTGCCTGTATTCCAAACACAAGACCAAAGAAACATGAAGAGGAAGGCCAAGAGCTTAGGCTTTTTTTTCCTTTTTTTTTTTCTTTTTTTTTTCCTAGTGTGTCATGGTCTGATTTTTGGACTCCCAGCTCTGTTTGCCACTGCTCATGTGCATGCACTTGTGTTTGACACTTGCTCTATTAAGATTGTATATGCCATTACGTATTCATGCAAGGTTTCACATATACAACCTGAATAACTGTAAGTATGTGTGTGTCCATGGCCAGTGTACCGTATAATTCTGTGGCTGTAGCTCTTGCTCCAGCCTTGTTCTCTTCTCTCTGAGCCCCACTAATGCTGCAAAGAAGCATTCTAGGGTCTGGATTCTTTGCTTCTGGAGATTAATTTGGAAGCTGTCATTGCAACCTCCCCACTTCCATGCTTCTGATTCACTCTGGAAACTAGAGAGGTGCAAGACCGATCACAGCGTCTCTGGGAAAGTTGCAGACGTGCTTGCAGCTCAAGCTCAAGAACTTCTTTAGAAGGTGGCCAGCTGTTGTCAGACAAGACGATGTGGACTGGATGCCAAATGAATAGGCAGCAAAAATGAAATCTAAACTTATCAAGTGTTTGATAAAAGTTTCACCATTTGCCTGCTTGAATGTGGAAAAAGGAGCCAGAATAACATGCTGGCATGAGACTGTGCAGTAACAGAGGTGTCTCCTGCGCAGCTGTGGAAAGATGCCCTTATTTCCTTGCTAAGCTACTGACAAAGAGTGGCCAGCTCCAGCCTGTTGCAGCCCTCATGTAATGTCTGACTGGTGAGAACGCCAGTTCCTGTGTCAGGCAGGTTATAGGAGTGACGAACATGACTGGGCTTTCTCTCCGGTAAGAGGTGGCTGGGTGCCGGCGGCTTCTGCAGCCAGTAGAAGTAGAAGCCATCATGGATGGGAGTAGTGAAACTCTCAGTTTCTGCCACTTCTGGCAGCGTGCTCATGCTGTGGGGCCTCTCAAACTCCTCTGAGACTCTCTCAGCTGAATTTCTCCAGCGACCATCGCCAAGCATCCCAGCAGCGAGGGGATGCAGCTGCTGGCCTCTGGATGCAGCGAGGCTGGCCACAATTTATGTTAGCTGTCACCCTCAGTCTTTCTCAGCGGTCTTAAATCAGAATTCCTTCAAAACCTCCATCTGCTCCCTTGACCTTAATGTTATATCATGTTTGTGTTGCATAAAGCTTGAGATCTAATAAAAAAAAAAGATGTTTTGATATTGTTTTGACTTCCATCTAAACTCATTTAATTTCCTGTTGTCAGTGACTCTGAAATTTGATCTCTGATTTTGATCCTCCATCTGTGTGTTACGGAGAAACCAAAGATCGCCTAGCGCGAGTGCTGACATTTACAGATGAGAATTTGTTTTGTCTAGTTGTGGATCACACAGCCTAAGAAAGGTCCTTAGATAGCAATGCTGATAAGTCTTAGAGTCCTGCCTTTGAAAATGGTAAATACTGCACAGCTGCTGGAGGAAAGAGTTCTGCAAACTGCCCTGAGACTACTCCTTTTTGCACCAATAATTACCTAAGGTATTTTATGTTTTTACAGAGAAAATTCCAATGTGTGGTGCCAATGAGCTACAGAAAGATCATCTTTCTTCCCTAGCATATCAGTTGTGTGTGCTATTTGAATGATTTAAGTAAAAAATACTTAGCATAGAATCACAGAATAGTTTGAAATAGTTTGAGTTGGAAGGGACCTTTTAAGGCCATCTAGTCCAACCCGCCTGCAAGGAGCAGGGACCTCTCCAACAAGATCAAGTTGCTCAGAGCCCCATCCAACCTGGCCTTGAATGTTTCCAGGGATGGGGCATCTACCACCTCTCTGGGCAACCTGTTCCAGTGTTCTACCACCATCATTGTAAAAAATTTTTCCTTTATATCTAGTCTTGTTTTTTTCCCGTGCAAGTCTCCATAGTTATCTTGCTTTATTCTTTAATGGGCTTCAGACAATTGACTGGGGGACCTCAGAAGTTTGTTCTTGCTTCACAGATCCAGGCCACCATTACTGTAACATGGCAAGCCAATTGTAGAATGAATCATTATTGAGCAGATGAAACCAGGATGTGGCTTGTGGATCGCAGGGGCGAGTGGGTAGGAGAGCGTTTTGTGGTGATACGGTGTCAGCATGGCCTTTTTCACTGTGGAAGCCAACCTGAATGTCTTCCCTGGTGCTGATAACCAGAAGTAATTTCCAGGCGTAACCTGGAGGCTATGAAAAAGTCAATGGTGGGAGGATTAGCTGGTGCTGCCCTGGTTAGATGTTCCTACTGCTCAAGAAAACAGTTGGATATTTATCTGCATGTACTGAGTTTTTTGGTTCACTCCTCCAGCATAAGTAAATCTGGTGCTTGTACTTCTGCAAGCTCCTGGCAGGGGAAGTCTAGTTCTTGGTATTTAATAAATGAAAGGATCATATTCCCTTCCCAACACCAGCTTGCCTAAACCTGTTATGAACAAGTCATTCTTTTGAAAACATACAGGGGAAAAAATGACAACTAATGTGCTTGAATCAAAAATACAGCAAGACCCAAAATGAATGTTTTAATCTGTTTTTTATGCTGCAAGCCAATTTATAACATGCTTGATGTCTCTCAACACTTTGATAAAGAGCCTGTGTTTGATTCCTAAAACACGCTACAGAATTTTACTAATCCATCATACAGGCACCCACTCTATAAATTGGTGTAGAATACACAAGTGCACTATTTACATTTGAGATGTAGTCACAGACTTGGCATACTTTTAATAGTAAATATAAGATGACAGAGCTAAAAAGAACATTCTGACAACATGAAACTGAGGAAAAAAAGAAATATATGTTATTGTTCTCAGATGTTACTTTTGTCTTACATCAAGATAACCTGTTTCCCTTTTCTCTTGTAAATATAAGTTAATTAAAAACAAAGCTGCTTAGGGTTTAAGCTGACAAATTAACTATGATATTTTGAATAAACTAAGCTCCCTCTATGCAAGCCTGTTCATTGATACATAATTAAGTTTACAATTTTCATGTTTAAATCCTAGGTAGTAAGCTGTTTGTGATGGAAAAGCATGGTAGACTACTAAGGTGTTGTTTTTTTTCATTGTGCTGTGTAGCTAGGTATGCAAGTTTAACTGTGACGACTGTTCAGTTTTCCAGC
This sequence comes from Tetrax tetrax, assembly GCA_009806455.1. NCBI lineage: Eukaryota > Metazoa > Chordata > Aves > Otidiformes > Otididae > Tetrax > Tetrax tetrax. Next base: position 224,995 of record WHYT01015027.1, read on the forward strand.
AGAGTCATTGACTGACTGTGTCTTACTCTGTTTCCAAGGAAGAACATGCAGTCTGTTTATCTTTTAAATAACTGGTAAATGGCCTGAGAATTTCTGAGCCAGAGAAGAGCCCTACAGGAGCTTCTATTGTTCTCCTTGTCTCAAAGATAAGTGGAGCGGTGGCTTTAGGGCAAGGCAACGGCCGAGATGTGGAACAGATCCGAAGTGTTTTTAACTTCTGCTTGCTGTCATCTGTCTGTTGTCCTGTCTTTCCAAGATACTACAAAGATATCTTTCCAGAGGTGGAGTGGCAAGGGTCTGTGGAGAGAACTGCAGGTGGAAGGGGCAGAGTTACCATGATGACTTAAAGGGAAGCAGCAGATGCACGAAAGTTTTTGTTAATGGGATCAAGGGACCAAGACTGGCTGCAAAACCTAGGAGAGCAAACTGAGGATCTGTCCCTGCGGTCAAAACCCCTTCTTCTCCTTGGGAGGAGGATTACATTTTATGCCCTCATTTGGCTACAGCCCTCTAACCAGGACCTTGCTGGTGTGCCTCTCTGGGAACCGGCCAGTGAAACTCCAGAGGGAAAAAACTGGCAGCCCCCAAATGCACTTGGCAGCTGGGAGCAGCATGTATACACCTCTGAGGTGGCAACTATTAGTGTCTATCCTTTTCTTCCTTCTCATTTTTTTCCTCCTCTTATTCTTTGCTATGGTTTCTATTGTGTTTTTTCTTGCAGAGAAACATCCCCACAGTTGCTTCCAAAAGTCTCTTTAGCAATTGGACTTTCAAACCAGGAAAGCTGCTAATTGCAATTCTTCCCCTCCATGAGCTCAAAGGGCACGTTTCTGTGTCTATGTGAAGGAACCTTGCTGTTCTTTGTCTTTCAGACTTCTAAAATTTCCCCAAAGGATAAAAGCCATTGTCAGTTTTTACACAAGTGATTTTTTTTTTCCTAGTCAATTAATATTATAATAAAGAATAGATGAAAGTGTTACTTCGGAGGAAACAAAATAGTATATATGAACCCTTTTATTTGCTGTGGGGATGGATGGGTTTCTTTTGCTACTAGAAATTTTCTAGGATGGTGACAAGGTGAGAAGGACACAAAGAGAGAGGTGAGTTTTGAGACTAGAGATAATGAAATCAAGAGGGCAGAACTGTAGACTGGAACATCCCTGCCCTTCCTGTCCTCTCCATCCTGGAATATTAAAATGAAAAAACCCACAACAAGCCACGTCTGTTTCTCTGTCATGTTGATTTGAACGAAGTGTATTAGGGCACCTTTGCTATTGACTTTTCCCCTTAGTGCTTCCAGATTTCTAAGCCTTTCTCCTCCATGTCATTCCATTACAACTGGAGTCCACTAAGCCATTCTTGCTCCAGCCACAGACTAGAATTAAAGTTTTTAAGGACTTTATCCACTGATGTCCTTTCTTAGGCTGTACTTACTGAATGAATTTCATACACCTTGGCACGAAACCAATACAATAACATGAAATAACAGATAAATGTTAGAGGAGAAAGGAGGGGCTTGGCCAAAACCAAATTAATTTTATCTGTAGAACAGTGATTGACTGCCTGGATGACAGCTATCTAAATTTAGGTCCTAAAATCTTGCTGTCATGAAATGCTGGGGAATTGCTGTTCAGATGCTTCATGCTGTCCCCTTCACCTGTATTCCGGGTGACCATCAGGCTTTGTCTCCTGTAGAGAGCTGCTGTCTGCCCTGGGCTTTTCCTTATGCTATAGGTAGCATGTGCTCCATGGCAGTTGAGTGGTTTAGTTTCTTTTGGGAAATGGAGCCCGACTGTGGAGTTGTGCCCATGATGGTAAAGGGAAAGTTAAAATACATGGACTGAAATGCCTACAGCATAATGTGAGTATGTTCTTTTTCAATCTTTTTTTCATCTTTTCCATACTTAACTCTCCCTCCTCCCCCTTTTCCCATCTAAAGCCAAATTTTCCCATTGTGGAAGCATTTTATTTTAATCAAAAATGTCAACCATCACATTCAATCATCAATTTCATACCAGGGCAGTCAGCATCTCAGGATCCTAAACTGCAGAGCATACTTTCAGTGAAATGTGCAGGGGCTGATGGGGACTGGTTTGTCCCAGGCCTGGATGTCTTTCAGGACCACCTGTTGCATAATCCAGTTGCCAGCCCCAGGCTAGAGAGCATAATAAATATTTTAAAGTCTGTAAGCACAGTGCTCGCCAGGATTTTAGGGACCAAAAGCCCGGAAAAAATAAAATGTATAGAGTGAAAAAACCACAAGTTTCACCGTATATCTTGTTGTGGATGTTTTTACTAGAAATATTATTGCAAGCACATGATACGATTCTAAATGCCTCTAAAGAATGCAATTCTGTTATGAAATAGAGAAGAGTTTAGACAGTTTGGACCACATTAAGTTATGATACTGTCATAGTAATATAAAGAAGCCTTAGTAGAATCAGATCTATATATTTTGTCAGGTTATCCTACAGATACACCAACTAAAATTATGCAAAAAAAAAAAATCAACCTCAATTTACGGCCACCTCCTAGCATCTGACTTTTCTATGTGTTCTTCCACCTGCATATTCCAGTACTTTGGCATTCTGACTCCTTGCCCCCTCCAATTTTCCTCCTTCTTGTGCCCTCCTTGTGCTGCTGGCCCAACTGGTCAAACAGCTGCCTTTCCACAGCACCTGCTCCTTCTCCCTCCCTGCTCAAAGCTGCTAGGGTGCTACTGGGAAGGTGTCTTCTAGCAAAGTCACATTTGCAATGCAAAAAAGCTGTGAAAAAAAAAATCTGGAAACACCAGCTGGCTGTTGTGTATAAGATTTTAAAATGTTTCTCAGTGGTATGCAGGAACAACTCCTTTGTCCTTCCTCCAACATTAAAAAAAAAAAAAATCAAAGATAGAAGATAGCATTTTGACTGACCCAGTATGTTAGGGATGCAGAATTACATCCAGATCACAGTAATGAGCTAATTTTCCATCCCTATTTTACCTTTGGATGAAGGCAGCTAGGATGTGTGTGTCTGTGTGTAGTTTTCCTGGATGTGTTCCCTTTTTGGCAGGAAAATGTTGAATAGGGAGGTTTTGAAAATCTCTAAATGTTTGAGAACTCCAGCAGATCAGACTGCTCTGACGCTGTTGTTGTACGCTGGGATTTTTTGTGGTCATGCGTGGGATGTCTGGATATCAGTCTTCCAGTTGGCACTGGTGGGAATGTACCCTCTGCTGCATTGGCGTGTGTAGCAGTGTAACTTCTCCTGAACATGTCAGGTCTGCAGTGTGCAAGTATAATTAGGTATGTGTAGGACATACTTCATAGCTGTGACACCTCTGGTTTGCTCTGCGTGCACTCTGCACATTGTCTGCACATACTTGTCTATAAGAAATATTGTCATGATGATGGCCTTCATCAATAGCAAACAGTGACTGAAGGCAGGACACCTCCTAAGGTGAAGCTTGGAGGTTGTTTTTGTGACAATTACAGCACAGACAAGAGGACTACAGTTCTTATACCAAGACTCTTCCAAATTATTATATCTTAGGTAAGAGGAATTTAAGCACGTAATTTTAACATGCAAATACCTATAAAGCTTGCATCCTAGTAGTATTACAGATCCTGAAGAGCCACAGGTTTCATCTCAGAGCTTTCTTAGTCCTTAAAGTTACTCATGAGATCTCCAGCAAGATATGCTTTGAAAAGTTCTCCTGATGGTGTAGAGTCTCTCTGGATAGGCAATTAAGTCTACAGGGAAAGATATTTTCTAGGATCTTGGACATGAAGGCAAAAGGGCAAGAGCTGTTGACAGAATTTCTTATAGGGGATCCCCACTGTAGAAATGTTGACTCTGGCTCGCTGCTAAGTTTAGAAACGATGTAAAACATGTACCATGCACTTTATACAGAGCAGATGGTGCAACAGGCTTTACTGATTGCAGTGTGTCAAATAACAGATTGTCTAGAAAAGTTTGCTTGCTTTTGGCAGACAATTTAATTCAGCTCATAGCACGTTACTGAAGTTCACTGCACATCTCTGCAAAAGTAGGCAGCTAACACATTTTATGTCAGCTGCTATACCAAAAGTTTCTTAAATATTAAAAAAAAAAAAAAATGTTAGAAGTTGTGTCCCTACTTCTTCTCTTGAGCGGAGGTGGGGAAAGGAGTCTGAAATGTGTGAGTAGAAAAAGCAATCTGAAAATGCATAAAATTGATTCATGTTCCAAATCCACAATCTCCTTCCAGTTGGTATAAAATTATATTTTAATTCTCTTTATAATATACTCTTTGAAATAATTCCTATCTTTATTTTGGAATGAGAGAAATATGAAAATCTCAGAATTTATTGCAAAAAAAAAATATATAGTTTCTGCAAACTTTTAACATCTACACAGAATAGTCCATTCTGGTACCAGCTTTGGTACCAGCTTCGATCAGACAGATTCAATAACCAAAGTATTGTTTAATCTTAACAGTAAGAACTGAGCATACCCTAACATGGATGTTAAAGTACTAATAAGGATAGCTGTGTACAGCTTAATCATATTAAACATGCTCATATTGCAAAGGGGTCGATCCTAGGAAGGACCAGCTTCTTCAGGTCTCTCTCTGTATATCATTGCATATTTTTCTCTTCTCTGAAACAGTTTCTCAAAAACAGCGTAGTGTAATCTATGCAAAAGTATTCAGTTGAGCTGGCTGTCACCCGGACTGCTCAGCAAGCAGGTTAAGGCTTTACACCCAAGTGACCTGCTCTTGCAATGCTCTTTTGGTTTTGTTGGATGGGTGACAATCTGAAACCACTGTAAAGTTACCTGCTTGCTATTAAGCTGAGGTAATTTATTGAGCATCCCAAAGACTGGGTCACAGGATAGTGTTTACAGCTGATATATAAGGAGCATAAAGTCCTACAGACTGTGTGTCTATGTGATTCCAAGGGGTAGTGGTGTCTTTAAAATGGACTTAAAAAAAAAAGTGTCTGTAGTTGTGAATCACTATAAGTTTCACATTTCTTTCCCTTGTTGCACATCTTGCATGTGAAATCCATTTGCCAAGGTATGTCTTCTGTGAACCCATCTGTGCCAAACTCAGAGGATAAGAGTTACTCATACTGAGTTATTCAGTATGAGCCCTAAATCTCGTGTTTTTCCTTTTGCAGACCACTAGTCCAGATACTACCATGGCTAAAGTGGTGGCTAGCACTGTCAGATGCTATGACTTGTCTGTAGGTGCAAGGTAAGATTTGTGCTGGCAAGGACAAGGGTGGGGGAAGGAGGAGACGCGCTGGCATCCTCTCTATCCACAATTTCTACAGGCCTCAGAGTTTTTTCAAGACACAGACAACAGCAGGTTTCCTCCCCGCAAATCCAGCCCTGCTGACAGACAACGCTGTTGCCAGCTGGCATGGTTTTATAATGATTTTGTTATTAATTATGATTTGCCAGTTTTCTCTTGCTCAGCCTGACTGCCATTTCTCATTATCACCAGTGGAGCTGCCAGTGTCCTCAGTGGGGCAAGGGGACTACCCTTTCCCATGCCTCTTTGCCATGGTCATTGCCATCTCTTAGGGTTTCCAGGGAGAGTGAAACCTGCCAGAGCCTACAGCTTTGTGGATGAGGGGAGGTAATGAGGATCTCTGTGAGGATACGACCTGTGAAGAGCAGCAAAGACCCTGTGACAGATGTGAGTCATGGCACGGCAACGAGGGAAGTGGACCGAAGGGCTGCAAGACATTGCAAGGGAACGTGTTACCTGGAGGGGGAGAGTAAGAGGGCACAGATAGCCTGGAGGAGGAAAAGATTTGTCTGGGACTGAAGGGGGAAGCTGGAAGGTGCACAGGGAAGATTCATATTTTCCCAGCAGTATCACAGTTCTTCATGTCTTACCTTCAAAGGAAAAGGTGACTCCAAGAGGACACAGTAATACAGGCAAGAAACCTGCCCAAACCTTGACCCAGCAGAGCAAGTTGGGTGGTTTTGGAGCCTTCAAGTTTGGGTCCCTCAGATGAAAGAAAGCTCAGTGACCAGCAGGCTGCTTTAATATCAGCTTATGCCAGCTCCTACGGTCCTAATCTTGCACTGCTTCTGCTGGTGCAGAGCCTGACAAAGGTGGTCTCAGACCTGAGCCTCTGCTGGGGCCCTACTGCATATAAACTGGCACTTACATACTGTGCTCATGAAAAGCCATTTGGGGAAATGATGGGGGGCATCCAGGACTTCCAAAGAAATTTTTTAATGAATTGGCAATCGAGGATATCAAAATCCATCAGCAAACAACCTTACTGAGTGTACTGGAAAATTCTCTGTTCTCTGACTTCTCACTGCCTTGCTCCTTGTGAGTTTATTCTTACAGAAACTGGGTACAAAGTGCTGCAG
>WHYT01015027.1:247712-267704 GCA_009806455.1 Tetrax tetrax
CCCCCCTCCCCCCCCCCCGCCATCCTTTAAGCTTCGCACCTAATTCTAGACCATGTCAACAAATACACTAAGATGCAGAATCTGGATACAGATTTTTTTTTATGTTGCCTGGCTTTGTCTTGTCTTTCCCTCTCTGGTGCTATGGGGGCTGAGAGAGGGGAAGAGAAACGGGGATGCAAGAGAAGGAATTGCCAACATTGGTGCTGTCCTGAACTTCTTCCAGAGCTTTTGTGGGGCCGAAGAGATGCACCTTGCCTCCATCCTGTCTGTGTCAGTATTTTAGAGGGAGAATTGTCCCTCCCTCAGAGCTGTTTCAACCCCAGGTGCTGTGGTGCTACTAGAACAAGGGTTTCTGTTCCTCTGCTTTCATCCTGGCTCACTCTTAACATTTCTTTGCTTGGGGGACTTGATAAATGAAAGGGCTTTACAAATAAGCTGAAGATAGTTAAGCATCAAAAAATCACGCAAGAGAATGGTTAAGACAGACAATGGTAGCTTCGTAGCTTGCAGCTTTGCTAAGAAAGTTTTTACAGATGAAAGGCTGAAGTTTTGTGTCTTGTCAGTACTGAGCGGCTAAGATTTAAAACACTGAAACAAAACATCATGTTTTAGCACTCACACTGGGGAGCAAAGTAACAGAGAAATATTCCGTAAATCAAGAAGAGCAGCAGCGAGGACCGACTTAGTTTTTTGCAGTGCAACAACCCAGCTTGATACGCCCTGTGCAAGCTATGGACGCCAGGTTTAGTCTCAGTATTCAAACTGCCCAATACTGGAAAGCGTTATAGGTGCTATAAGTGCTCGAACATGCTGAGAAAATGGGAAAGGACTTCCTGAGAATTTCTGCCTCTATTTTCTAAGTGACAATCCGCTCATAATGATACATAAAATAGCTTAGTGCTGGTATCCATACTGGGCATAGGGTCCAGCCCCAGGTGCCTGAGTGTATCCCTGGAGCTGTGTGTGCATCGATCTTTGCAAAAGCACAGCAACCAAAGTTGTACCTGTTTGGTGTATATCCTCCAAGTGAATTCACTCCGGCCTCTGGCACTGCTTACATGGCGTGAGGAACAGGAGAGCCTACAGCTTCAGCTGAGTGTCTCATCACAAGTACATTATGTGGCTGTTCTGTACTGGCTGGTTGTGTGTTGGTACCAACTCCATAAAAGGCACAAGATTTTACTATCTATCAATTTGTGCCTTGGATCAGCAACAGGTGGTTTGACTAGAATTTACTTTTTTTAGACTTATCCCTAGATTTAGGGCAGAGATATGTGTTGTTATTATTTTTCCACAAATACTTTTCTTCTTCAGACTGCTGGAAGATGCTCTGCAACTTTTCTTCCCTACATCTGAGGGAGAGAGAAGATTCAGCTGGAAGAGATTCGCACTTTATTACCCAGGAAGGACAGAAGTACTTGTAATTTAATGGAGGTATTCCCTTATTTAAAGACTCCTAAAGGTACTCACTGCCTTGAGGTCGACCTGCTTTCAGTAGTTCTTTCTAGTAACCAACTATTCAGTTAAAAAATAATTTAACCATGTTAGGCAGGTGTAGCCAAAGCACAACTTTTTTTTTTTTCTGGTGTGGTTCACATCCTACAGGAATATTTCCCCTGCATTAAATACATGGGATGACCAGCTGTGCTTCCTGACCTCTTTGCCATGAGGTCAAAATGACATCAGCATTGATATCCCTTTCTTGTGTAAAACTGTAACCAGTTAAAATAGGCAAAGACATCTTATGATGAAGCACTCTTTTTGAGAAGCAAATGCATATGAAGTTTACCTCCTTTACCACAGTCCTGACCACGCATAGATTTGATGGTAGTACCTGACGTTTCATAGACCACACCGGAGGCCTTGCTTATTGCTACTGATTTCTTTCTGGGAAGCATGTGGATTGTAGCATTGCCCCACAGAAAAAAAAAACCTACCAGAGATAGATCAACATGGGATTAACATTTCACGACATGAAAGTGCCAGTCTCTCTGCAAAGAAAAGAAGTACATATACAAACTTCAACTGCAACAGAAGCAGCCTATCACACTTTGACCCAGCACCCCTCTGCCTGTGTGCCTTCATCTTTTTTCAAGCTGGCCGAAGTCTAAACCATCTGCCTTTGTCTCTTAGAAAGTAGTGGTGAGTAATGCTTTGTGCAGCAAGCTTCAGAGGATTGCTGGCCACAAGGCGATTCATCACTGGAATTTGTATAGCTGTGCTTGTTTAAACAAAAAAAAAAAAAAAAAGAAAAGCCAATATATCTGGAACTGGTCATACACATATATCTTTCTAATGGAGAACATCTTGTAATTATGCTGGAAAATTGTTCCTTAATCAGAAAAATGAGTCCTCTGCCAGAGGTCTGGTACACAACTGGATGTGGTGAAGCAAAACGATGCTGTCATGTGAATACTTAAGAGAAGAAGGAAGCCTGAACCCAAAGTGCACCTTTTATGGTCAATAGCTGATAGTAAGGAATATTTCCATTTTACAGCAGGGATGTTTTACAGCAAGGATATTCTCATATTTATGGATGGATATTAAATGGTTTATTTGGCTTATTTTTAGGCTATAACTTGTTTATTTTGCCCTCCAGTTGCAAATTGCTTTCTAAATCAGTTGATGCTAGAGCTACAAAAACCAAAAGAAAGAAGCCATAAGCCAGTTTAATTGAGCATAGCAAACTAGACTGCTATATCACAAAAAAATAAACTAGCTATAAATCACTAGAAAAGAAAAAAAAAAACTTTTTACAGGTAGTGTCACAGAAATATGGTTATTCTTAATGAAAGGCTTCTGAAGGAAATCTTACTTTGAAATGTTGTGTTTGCCTATTAAAAGAAAATTAATATAAAATAATGAAAAATAGCTTTATTTTTTACCTTTACTTACTTGTCTCCTTCTTAGCTTTTTTTCCCCTCTGCTCTTTCCCTTTCTTTCCCTGGAGACAAATGAAAACCCCTTCTCTAACTGCCTGTTCCCTTCACAACCCAGAGATTCAATAAAGGGAACTGAAGTTTTTCATTTACAACCCTCTCTCCTCCATGAAAGGAGGAGGTCTAAAGAAAATAAAATATTTGAATATTTCTTTTTAAGGTGCTCTTAAGCTCTTGGTCAAAGATTTTTCTAAAGGGGACTTTTGTGGGGAAAATAAAAATTTCTAGGCCAGTTCAAGTAGCAAGAGGGCAATATGGAGGGGACACATCTGGCTTCTCAGCATCTCTGACGGGACTTGGCCACTGACAGGTATTGAAGGGCAAGCAGAAACATCAGTGATGGCTCGTGATGCCTGAGGTAGGGGATGGGAGGCTGCCACTCCTGGAAGAAAGCAGACAGCCATTAAACATATAGTTATTCTTTGATGTTTAAGTGAAAAAAATAGGAGAATGAAAGGGGGCTGTAGCTCTGAGGAGACAAGAGCAAGGGTCTTGTTTGGGTGCATGTATCTGAACTGAGCGGTCCAGGATGGTGGAGCATGGGAAATGAGGTAGAGATGTAGGTTCTTATATAGAACTGAGGCCTAAGAGCTAACTGTACGATGGACTGAACTAGGGCCACCTCAGTTGCACCAGTGTCACTCTTCATAACCATGGCTAATCTGACTGCTGCTATACCTGTGTGTAGGTATCTTATCTGGTGAGTGGAGCGCTGTTGGCCCAAGGTATCCTGGGCTGGAAAGCCAATGACTGTATGCTGGAAACTGTAGTTTTGACTCATAGTTCCCTTCTGCTTGCTAAAGCTGTACTTTAGGGGCAGCACTTTCCTGAGCTAATGTGATTTTTATCAAAAAGTGAATCATCAGAAAGGTCTGTAACATGTTCAGACCAGGTAAACATGTCTGAACATCAGAAAGATGATGCTTCCACGGCTGCTGGAGCACCCCCACCAGAGCAAGGGCCGTCAGCAAGGACAGCCTGCCCAGGCAGGTCACAATAAAGAGGTGGGTGACAGTTTGTTTGGGCTGAGGGACAGCTGATGCTGAGGTGTGGCCACGTCAAGTGAACATGGTGATAATGAAATCTGATTTCTCTGTTTGGGTTAGCCTTTCTTATGTTTGCTTGGCTTACCTTATTAAAGAGCAACAGAAAAGGCAATTTCACTCTGCATACCTGCTTCAGAGTCAGGTTCCCAAGCCCACATGGACAAAGGACGTGGAATATGGCTCATTGTCTACCTGGACAGAGGGAAACATCCCAGAGAACGAGCTACATCCCGCAAGGAATTGCAGAATCTCTTCTTTTGGCACATTTTGCTGCCAGAAGACTGCTGCGGACACGAAGATCTTCCCCCACCACCCCAAATCCTCTGTGTGGAATGAGAGCTACCTCTATTAATTACTCAGAAATATTATCTTTCTTCTGGGGCTCCAGAGAGTTGGTTCCTCCTGGCACACAGCATGAGGCCGATTTTTCCAGCGAGTCCCTGCCATGCTGTGGCAGTCACCGAGCCGCACATCACCACTCCTCTTGGCTTTGCTGAGGCTTTGCTGGGGCTTTGCTGGCTCATTACCACATGCATTTTCCTCTTCTGTTACAAGTGTGTTCATTTGCTCCCATTTACAGACCTTGTTTTCAGTATCCAAATGGCAAGGATGGAGGACTCCCTCGAGTGGCTAACCACTGCCAAACTCCCTATTATCATTTGTATTTGTTTAGTAAAGCAGTTTGCATAACAAATCCCATTTTTCTGAGACCTCTGAAGTGATTCAGAAATGCCAGTTAATTGGTCTGCACAGTTTTTCCACAAGGTAGGTCATCAATATTGTGTCCATGTTATTTACTAGCAACCTCTTGAAGACAGAGGATTATTGTTCCTACTTCTTCCTCTAGCTTTTATTCAAGTTACGCTGATTTTGTACCCTATCCAACTTTATTTTAGCAGAGATGCTTAGAACACCTACCTTCCACTCACTGAGCTTATCCCAGGGCTTTTCACCTCTGAACACGGCCTACTTAGAGAACCTCACCATAGAATAAATCTATAAACTTCTCATATGTATGTACACATATTGTACCCTACCATGACAGAATTGTTCCCTGACACAATCCCTTGAGCTGCTCTGTGCTACATGTTTGAGGCGGGGGGCCGGAGCCATTCCGTGGGGAATACTGTGCCCTTGTTCTGTTTTTAATTGGATATTTTATAGTAATTTTCTTTTGCTCAGTTCCATTCCACTTCCTCTAGGGATTTTCTACTTTGCAGTTCTACACTGTTTATCTTTATTGTTACTTTATATAATTTTTATTTTTTCTTAGTCTAAATCTGATACATTTAGCTAGCACAGTTTTTCTCAAGAAACCAGTGCCATCAGGACTTTAACTTACTATTGCCCCTTTCTCCAAAACTTCATTACTATGGTTTCATTTATACTTCACAAGAGACTTCATGCTTCAAGTGAAACATCTAAGACTTATAAAATATGTATTCTCAGAATAGTGAAGGGTAATAGAAAATATTAAATTACATCACAGGACAAGAATTGGTCTGAGCACCTGACAGAAAGGTCATCGGTGGCATGTTGCAATACAGAACCAAGAGAGCTGCAGGCACCAAGTTAAATATTCATGTATTGCACGCACTGATATCTACGTGAGGGGTCTGGGTTGTCTAATGGAAGACAAACAGCCCATTGTGGTACACAAGCTCGTTGAGTGGGTTGAATTTGCACATGGACACGGTGCTAAAGACTTCGCACAGTGGGAAAAAGATTCAAATTCTGTGTGTGTTACTCTCACCTGCCAACTGATAGAGAAAAGCCCATAAATCAAAGAAAAATGACTGTGAGTGTTAAAGAGAAAGGAAAAAAAGAAGATACTTTAGTGGAATGTTTCTTTTTAATGAAATTCTGTGATCAACTATTTAATTACGAAATTACAGCTCATTTAGCTGGAAATGGGATTTTTGAAGTGGATTTCTGTAAAACACCTTAAGGCCTTACAGTGACTTATCCTTTACTTATTTCTATTCTGGTCTTCTGTTAGTGCAACAGAAGAATAAATCTATTCTATAGAGAGAAATTACCCTGGCAGTGAGGTTGAAATGTGCCTTGAATCAGAATCACTTATTACAGCTCATCTAATAATGATATTTCATCAAATTTCTGATGCAAATAGATATTTTCTCCAGTATCTGCTTAAAACGGACTTCAGCACTCATTGACTTCAGCATTAGCAGTAGCAAACGTCAAAAGGACCCACACATGATCAAAGCCGATTATCTGAGGATTCTGCCTGTCTGATCCTGTTTTCTCTAGTGCTCAACCTCTACAGTGAAAAAGATAAAATTAAAAAAAAAAAAGCTTTCTCAATGTCTGTTAACTCTCAAGGGCTTAGGGACCAAGTTCTGTCCAGGTTCTTTGCTAATTTGCAGTAAATTTGTGAAAAAATCCCAGGTATTTCAATTTGCTTATCTTGTAAAGTGGAAGAACTGATAGACCTTCAGAAGGTTGTTAGCAGTTTGAGTTATTACTTACCACTTTTTTTTTTTTTGAAATTTTTCAGGTGACATCAGAAACTATTTACATTCAATTCACTTTTTGGTTTTTTTGTAGGTTTCTAATTTTCATAGAGTTGAATAAGAGTGAAAGGTACTGCTGGTATTCAACAAATGATGACTACTTACTATCACTGCAGTACTATCAATAACGCTCGCTCTCCATCTCCAAGAGGAGTCCCTTTTGAGTATATTTAAGCAGGAACATGTGCTGAAGCATAACTTTCATGCCTCAAATACTTCACTCCCATGCTATGGGAACCCTTCCAACTCATTGGCGTACACTCAGTTGTAATCCAGGGAAATCACTTCAACAGGAAAAGGCATATTTCCATGATGATGCCTTATGTCTTAATGAGGGCAATCCTTTGGAGTGCTTTCTGAATCTTCTGTCTTATGGAACAGAGTATTTATAAATGTGCCACAGAAATAATATCTTGGTTTAGCTCTCTCTTCTGACTCAGTTTTGTGTAGAAATGGCTTGGAAGGAGGAATGAAATTTGTGAATACTGACAAATATAATTACAATCTCAGACACTCTAACCTGGGAGCCCCAGGCATCAGAAGAGGGCTCTGGGGTCTCCTCTCCCCCTAAATTTTCAGGCTCTTCTCACCACTGTAATGATCGGTAGAAATCTCAGGCACTCATGGTCAGCATGACAGTCTGTTTGGTGAATCCTGACAGTCATTCAGCTGGCTACGTTCCTATCTAGAGGCTGGGGTGAACATGATGCTTAATCCATGGTACACCCTTTGTGGAATTTGTGTGTGACCAAACATGCATTTTTATTTATTCATTTTGGAACATGCGGAGTGTGTTAAGTTACAGAGGTTCAAAAAGAGGCAGTGATAGGAACGGTAGGAATGTAAGAGTCTTTTAACTTCAGTATTTATAGTTCTATTAATTCTTATTTTCCTTGGCCACCTTCACACTGAATCTGTGGTCACCTGAAGCACAGAAGAGAGTTTGAGTATCAGAAGCCTGTGCTGAAGGATGAGGAGCATCCTTTGATGATGGAGACATCAAGACATGCTGCCTTCTTGCGTTGTGGTTTTGTTTGGAATTGTGATTTTTTTTTTTTCTTCCATGATTTTTGAAATTAAACTTACCGACTTCTTAGTATGAGATAGTATTTTCATTTAAAAATTGACATATACAAAATTACATTTAAAAGGTCTGTAAAATAATTACCCTGATAAAAAATAAAATAGGTTGTTTCTATCTGAAAGAAGTAGCACAGGTTGACTGGAAATAATTTTTTTCTGGTCAAAAGATTTTGTATATCAAATTTTGGATAAACCAAATAATATTCATTTATATATAGAAAACGTGTCTCTGCCCACTAAAGTATAATAATAGTAGTAGTAATTGTAATAATAATAGTAGTGTTAATAACAACAACGACAACAACAACAACAACATAATAATAAACCAACAAACATCTATTCCTTGCCCAGATCTGTTGCTATCTGATACTCAGCCATGTAAAGCCAGCTTTTCAGGGGTGGTCACTAATTGTGTCCTCATTTCATCATCCATGTATCTGGACTTGGAGATGTGCTAAGCACAGCTGGAGTCAGGCTACTCTATGCATATATTAATTCTTGTATTTATTCACTGGGTAGAGGTTATTTATTTAAAAATAGGTACAGCACCATTGGCAATAATGTCATGGAGGCCTCATACGAAAACTAATTGGTCTGGTTTCAGAAGAAACTGTGAGCAGTGGGCGGTAAACAGAGCTGGGGACAGTGGTAGCAGAAGCAGGAGGGCTGTCCGTGTGCTGTCTCCGGCATGCAGAGCTCAGAGGCGCGCCGTGGAAAACCTGTCTGTGATCAGATATTTAAAGACTGCATCTTTGTGTGTATGTATAAGGGAGATTAATTCAGATCCCCCTCTATGCCTTCAATTTTACACATCCTAACTACTGGCTGCCTGCTTCTTTGACTATTATAACATTGTTTTTAGCACGTTTGTGTGTATTATCTGAAGTTGCAGAAAAGAAAATGAAGCCATTTCCTTTGTGCAGCCTTAGCATGATGTTGATGCAGACCACCAGCGGGGCTGCAGGTCCACCACCGAGAGCTCTAGGGCTAACAGTGCTGTAGTAACAAAGGGCAGCAGCGGCAAGTGGTTATGCTCTACGTGAAGCAAAACCAGTAACAGATGAGATATGCTCACTGGAAAACAGCGAGCCTGATATTTATGATTCCACCCCTCGTGCTGAAGGGAATCATGATCTAATGTGCAGTCGTGCTTCAGTCTTCCCCAGTGGTTGACTCCTCTCTACTGTTGCCTCCCACTCGTCCCTGTTTTGGTCTGTTTCTACCTAGCCCACTCCAGGGTCCAGATCCCAGATTTCACATTAGGGATCTACACAGCCTGACTGTCCTCCGCCAACAGGTGTAAAGACTTCCTGAGGTGGGAACACACTTGGTAGCACCAAGCAGGCAGTGCATGTGTTGGCTGCTCTGCACTGGAAACCCCACAAGACACGATGAGGGAAGAGTTTTCGGTACTTTTTTAGCTCTCCCATTGTAGCTGTTCTACTGATGGCAAGAACAATATGGGATCATGAAGAAGCACCTACTGCCCTGTTCAAGCTGTCACCCTAACGCAGAAAGTAGCAGTTCTCCAAAAAGATCAGCAAAGAAAAACACATTTCCCATTCACAAGCCCACATTTTCAGAAGCAAGTAAATTATCTTGTCTCAAGCTTTTAATCTGGGGAAAAAAAAAAAAAATCTCCTTTAAGGAAGACGCTCAACATCCATCTAGCTGGCTAACGTGAGGCACAGTTCTATAAGGAGCCGCAAGCGTGACTCTATGCAGGCAATACTAAGCAATTTCAATAATAGTTGGCATTATCAGCCCTGCCTCCAAGAGACCTGAATGCATAATGTGAGATTACAGTACCGCACCGTTATTCAGCTGTTGCTGAGACACAGGGAGAGAATACTGTTATTAGGCATTTGAATTACGGGGCATGAAGATTAATGATGTGCAAATTAGCAGCGTTCTGCTATAAGTAATTTTTGCTTTCATTCACCACTATCATCCCTGAATGCCAACATTCACTTGCATTTATAATGTTCAAATGGTATATTAAATACCAAATTAGATATTGACTCATCTAATTTTCCATGCTGAAATGCATCTAATAACAGAAAGTTTTTGCTTCTATGAACCTCTGCTGGTCCTTTGTCAACAATTGGTATCAGATAACATTCACAACGTGCAGCTTTATTTAAATTGCAAAGCTTTGTGACTGCCTAGTATCCTTTAGACAAAGTAGTAATTCTGTCTGCAGATTGGTTTGCCTCCTTGGTAATTCTCACCTTATCATTATCATATCATCTTTTTCTATGTTTACTGCATTCCTTAGGGTAAAAGGAATTTTTTCCTGGGGGATAGAGAAAGAGAATTACTGCTTTGACTATCACAATGCAGTATTCTGCTGCCAGGCATTTTTTACTTTATAATGCAGCTAGGAAGGGCCAGCGGTTGCTTTCTTCCCTCTCCTCTGATCATGTTGTCTGTGGCAAAAAACCACATTCTCTCATTAATCTCACTGTTAATCTACTTATGTTTTTTTTTTTTTTCTTTTAATGCTAGGGTAGATTGTGTGTGTCCACATAGTGTTTGAAAATTTCTGAGGTTTTGATTCTGTCTTTCCTATGTAAAGAAATACCTTGCTCTCTGAAAATAATAATTAATTTCACTGGGACTACATAGGCAGAAGGATTACTCAACTGACTTGAGGTTATCAGAACCTGCTTCCTTATGCTACTAGTTTTAAAACAAGTCATATTAGTTAGCTGCTGTTCATGCAGCATCTCATAAGAAAAAAACCAAATGCTTTAGATGATAGTATGTTTTCCTCAGCTCTGATATTTTCCTTTGAACATTTTTCTACCCTGTTCTGCTATCCAGGGCCAACTTGACTCAGGGTGCTGGTGGTGAACTCTTAGCACTGCCTTGCTTCGGATGCTGTGAGCCTGTTGCACAGCATCTCTCTCCCATGTCTGGAGCCTTTGGGTTTGGCAGCTTTAGAGGATTACGTGCTGGCACAAACACTCAGCTGTCTTCCTGGAGGAATCAGTTTGTATCATTGCCCCTTAGAGAGTTGTGTGATGGCTCTTTCCTTTGCCTCTGCTCTCTCTGATCCTAACAGTAACACTTCTCATATAAATCCTGTGCCTGGCCGCTCAGATCTTGACTGGGTTCGTGCCAACTACTCCTTGGTCCCTGTCTGGCCATTCCTTCAGCATCACGAGCTGGTGAGCTCAGAGATGGGGCTGCACCCCGCTGAGCTGCCCCTGATAAATGGGAGCCCCAGAGAGCACAGTGCCATGGAGCAAAGTGGACACTGCCCATCAGCCCACCCTGGGGCTGGGACAGGGGACTGCTTTGGTGGGATTTAAGGTATCAGAGTTGAAGTAAGTTTTTCATGAATTCTGGCAGGAGTCAAAGCATTAAGATCCTGACCTAAAACATGCCTCAGCCAGCTCTTCAGTTATTTGAGATAATGATTTCTAGAAGGCTCTGACTAAGTTGAAAAGCCTCCTTCACCCCAGCTGTCTGTAGGTAGCGCAGCTTTTAAAATGGATTGGAGTAACTTAAAAGTCACACTACCCAGACACAGCAAAGGAGAAGGAGCATATCTCCTGATATTTCTTTTATGCACCAGATATAAAACTATCATTAAGGTAGGAAAGTGTTAGGTCAAGGAAATATGGAAAATATTTTAAGCAATTTTAAAATGAAAATTAATTTAGAGTGTGTAGAATCAGGGAGAATCTACCTGAGATGTGGAATCAGAGGTGATAGTGAACTTGTAGAATACTTTTTAAAGGAATGACCTGGATTTAATACTTGCTTTTATCTTCACAGAATGTAAAAAATTATAATTTACTATCCTGAGTATAGCTAATTCTGTGCTAGGATGTTGCAAAAAGGGTGTGAAATGATGGCTGAAAATATATGTATCTTCTGAATTCATGAGCAAAAAGTATAATATCTTTAAGTCACTTGCAAAAAATAATGAATTAAAACTCACAATATGCACATTTCTTTCAGTCACCTGCTGGACAAACTTTGTTTCCTTTGGTTTTTGCATGCGGTTGGATGTTTGAGCATTGCCATATTGCCTTTTAATTTGAAAATAAGTGGCAGCTGGCTGGCAGTCAAGAGATATAATTCAATGCTTGCAGAATTTAATTTCTGCTGCTTCTTTTAGTTTAGTCTGGCATCTGTGTAGTATTTAAAAGGTCTACAGGCTGCATAGTAAAATATGACATTCCATTCATCAATGGATGTTGTGTTGTCAGAGGTGTGTCTTCCAGTGTTAACAACAGAAACTCATTTTTGTTACTGCTGCTTATTTTTTTGAGCTCTGTGGGACCAAAACAGTTGAAGAAAGTGAGTTACATGATATATTTATGAGTTTTAGTCTCAACCTAATTATGAGTGGATATAGGGTAGAATTAGTTTTATAAGTAGTAGAGTCTTTAAAAGCAAACTGAGTGGGCATCAGATTACAACCTTTATCCAGTATTGCTCATACACAAAACCTTGGCTATTGGGTAAGACTAGATAGAAAACAGACTGTGGTGGTCAGGGGTAACGCTGCTATTTTGGAAGATGTTGGGATGGGCCTCAGTCCTGTACGGTTCTTTTAAAGATAACTTTGAAAATTTGTCCAATAAAGAAAAATCCAAAGTGAACCTGGGCAGCCAGATCTGAGATTTCCCTAAGAAAAGGTGATAATCTCTTCAAGATGTACAGATTTCTGTGCAGGAGACAATAGATACAGCTCTTGCCAGTCAGATCTGCAGGACATAAAGTCAAAAGCAATGCCACTTCAGCAGCTCTCTAGAGAAGCTGAGCAGCTTCTCTTGAATCAGGGTGCATGACTGCGATACTATTTTTCTTCAATGTTTTAATCAGCTTTGAGTATATATGTCAGCTTTTCTGCAGGCTTCAGACGGAAAAGGATCAGTGCTTATGGAGGTATTTTTGGCAATTGTTTTGTCCTGTTACGATTTTTCTTTTCTAATCTGTTACCTTACAGGCTGGTTTTGTTTAGCTGGGTGTGTGGGGATGGGGGCAGGGGGCAGGGTACAGTGGCAGCTTCTGCTGCTAGAAATTTCGCCTTTGTCTGGTGGACTTGGCTGGGTCTAGGCCAAGGCAATTGGTGACAGTGATAACACCTCTGTGATAATGTATTTAAGAAGCGGAAAATAAAAAAAAAAACAGAAGAAGCAGAGATTCCCCTGCAGCCCGTGGTGCAGCCCATGGTGAGGCCGGCTGTCCGCCTGCAGCCCATGGAGGTCCACAGAGGAGCAGAGATTCACCTGCAGCCCATGGAGAACCCCACGTCGGAGCAGACAGATGCACCTGAAGGAGGCTGTGGCCCGTAGAGGGCCCATGCTAGGGCAGCTAGTTCTTGATGGACTGCACCCCATGGAAAAGGACCCCATATTGGAGCAGTTTCATGAGGGACTGCAGCCCGTGGGAGAGATGCCATGCTGGAGCAAGAGAGGAATGCAAGGGATTCTTCCTACAAGGAGGAAGGAGCAGCAGAAAACCACATGTAATGAACTGAGCACAACCCCTCTGTGCTGCTTGGGAGGGGGAAAGAGGTGGAGATAATTTGGAATGAAGGTAAGCCTGGGAAGAGGGGAGAGATAGGGGAAAATTGTTTTTGTTCTCTCTCGTTATCCTACTTTGATTTTATTAATAATACATTGAAACAGGTTTCCCCAAGTCAGGTCTGTTTTGCCCATAATTGTAACTTCAATGATCTCTCCCTGTCCTTATCTCAAACCTCAAGCTTTTTTGTTATATTATCTCTCCCCCATTCCCTTGGAGGGTGAGTGAGAGATTGGTCCCAAGTGGGGCTAAACTACAATGTATTTTTAATTAAAACACTGGAATCATGCATTATTTGCATGAATAAGGATGACAGAACATACTTTTAGCAGAGATGACACCTGCTGAATCAATAAATCAAGGAAGAGAAAATAACCAGAGCAATGATTTGAAACAATCCTGTAGGAAAGACCAGTGTTAGCACCAGCCTGAACCCTGACCTGGAGCACCATTCCACCATTCCACTTGGGCCAAAGCTGGAGATTTAGACTGGGGGTTAAAAATTATCCAGAGATTTAGACTGGTAGCATAAAACAGCCTCTAATTTACCACACAGGCTACTGTATAAATAAACTTGAAAAGGAAAGAGTATGGTTTGATTTTCATACCCAAGTCTGCAAGCACAGGGCTGGTCATTAGAAGAAAATAGGCTTTCTTTGGTGAAATGATGTGGATTTTGCTGCACAAGGGGGTGAAATGGCCACGTCTTCAGAGCAGAGCCTCGCTTTAAGGGTTAGTTCCCTCTATTGAGCTCTAGATGCTGCCAGGGTGTGGATCCATGTTTCTTCATCAGGTGCGTGTTTGTGTGCATCAACACCAAAGTGAGTTCATTTAACTCTGGACGTGAATTGAGTTATTATACTTTCAGAAAATGTCTTAGTAACACACAAAACTATTAGTTCATCTGGATGAATTAAAAATGAGGTTGGTAAGATGATTCTAAGCTCTATCTCATGGCTTCTACACAACCGACGCTTAAATCTCATGCAAATCCGCACTAATTAACATACACGCACTGCGTGTCAGTATACATTCAGACATCATGCAGGATAAACAAGCCAAACACAGTTATCATCACTTTAATTTGACCATATTGTAGAAATGTCAAAATATTAGCTAAGAAAACTAATTCCTACAATTTAGCATATGTTTTTCCTAAAATCAAATTGAGGATAGCAGTCATGTTCCTTCAAGTCCTCCCACAAAATTTACTTGAAATGTCCTAATGCATTTAACTATCAGGAAGTCAGAAAATATTTATATTTTTATATCCCTTCCCTAACTTCCTTTCTAATGGAAGTGCACAAGAGGTTGCCTGGGCTGGTGGTGGTACCTCCATCTTAAAGATAATCCAACATTGCCTGGATGATGTCTCCAGACAGCTGAAAGCACTTTGTGAACAGTGATGTTCCATTTTATGCTGTCGTAACCTTAGGGATTGTCTGCTTTCATGGCTTTGCACCGGGACTTTGGAGAGCCAAAGGCGAGGGGGTTCCCAAGAGGGACTCTACTCCCCACAACCTTTGATTTCTGTCTGGAGGGTGTATGTGGTGTTAGAGAGGAAAAAGCAAGAAAGAGAGGGAAAGCCTTACGGGTCTCTGAAAATGTAGCTGGTAAGTGAATATCCCACTTACACATACTTAAAACCTAATTTAAGTGACAGAAAAGTTGGATGTGTTAGTAATCAGGGAGATGGATGCTTCCAGCTCGCAGCATGAACGGAGGTTTAAAGTGTGAGTTGTTTCTCTGGTATCCTGGCTCAGCCTTCTCTTGGCACAAGCTACTGCACACACGCTGCCTTTGACTATGGCATAAAAACAGCTCCTGTCACTACGCTGCTATGCAGCTTGATGGGGTATTTGAGGAAAGAATTGGGGTCTGTGACAGGTGCACTCAACCCCTTAACCAAACCAGCAGTAGTTTGGTAGAAGATACAAGGAAGGTAAGGGCCTGAGCTGTACCTGGGCCCAGAACTCCTCTAGTTTCAACCTGTTCTCTGAAAACCCACAAAGGAGCAGTGCGCATCAATGCATATGAGCTTGGAAAACTGATCATGTGATTAACACAGTAATAGCAGGTGGCTTTTCCAAGAATTATTTGTCAAGGAACAAAGAAAGTTGTGGGTACAAAGAGTCTCATGCATACTTTTTCCATCGCATTTAATTTGACTATGAGCCAAACACTTTATCCTAAAAAGGGCCTTCTCTGAGCTCTCCCTGCTAGGCAGCGTGGCTGCAGGGCAGTGATCTCCCCTTGAGCTGAAACACCTCTCAAGGTTGCTCCTCAAGGCATAGAGACCTTTTACCAATGGTAGATCTTTAGTAAGCGACTGATATTGCGCATAACCTTGTAGTACGGTAACTTTTATTTTGTCTTGGTGACTTTGATTGCATGTTGAATTGATACTAATTAAATGTTACTAAGCCATGTAACTATTCAATATTAATTATTATAAACTCTGTATAGATAATGCCATTAGACATAAACTGTCCACTCTGAATCTCATGACTGAATGAGAGGACCTTCCTTATTCTTTCTGTCTCCAGCCTATGTGTGAATCATTCTAACTCAATTGTTATTCAGTTTCCCTTTGTATCTTTTTTCCATGGAGCAATTAAGAACCTGGCCATCGAACTTTCTTAAGTCTCACCTTTACGATGTCATATTGGAACCACTTTTGCTGTGACAGTAGTTCTTCAAGTGATCGAAATCACCAATTTTGACAGGATCTCATTATTTTTTCATGCAGAAGCCCAGTGTTGTGAGCTATTAGCCTGTGCTTTTCTCAGAGTGCATAATTTCTTTCCAGGTCAAATGAGAGAACCTTTTAAAACTGTATATGCTTTTGTTTCTCTTCCGTGCAAGTATCACAGCAATTTCAAGGTTCAGCATACTTTGGTCCAAATAGTGTCATAAATATGGACTTCTACGATGTGGGATATTTCTTTAGACAGTTGGAGTCAGATGTCCACGCTGTGTCCCCTCCCAACATCTTAGGCACCCCTGGCCTGCTGGCTGGCGGGGCAGTCTGAGAAGCAGAAAAGCCTTGGTGCTGTGCAAGCACCGCTCGGCAATAACTACCACCTCCCTGGGTTCTGCAGGATGTTTTCTGCACACACAGCTGCAAACACCCAGCCCCACACAGCCTACTGGGAAGAGCAGGGCTCGTTGTACGGTCACGTGTTGGGCCTTGCGTCGCTCCGTCTTCAATCTCCCCTGGCCTTTACCAGGCTAGGGCAGCACTTCAGGCTGGTCTAGGTTCTAGGGGATGAGCTCAGGGCAGAGTTGCAAGGCCCCTCCAGAAGGGAGATGTGCCTGAAGCCTGGAAGAAAGCAAGCAGCACGTGGTCTGCTGAGCAGCACAGTGGCAGAAGAAGCGGTTGAGCGTGGGGGCGCGGGGAGTGGTGCCCAGTGGCAGCAAGAGTAGTTGGAGGCCAGGAAGCAGCGGTGAAGGCCAAGGCAAGGGGCCTTGTGAGAAGGTGAGAAGGAGGGAGGTGGTCCTTCCCCTCTGCTGTGTCCTGCTGCGGGCTGCCCAGTGCACGACAGACATGGCCGGAGTGGGGCGGAGCCCCAGGCCAGTGCGCACGCAGGGCCCCTCCCACTCTCCGCTGGGCTCGGAATGTTGGTCAGTTGGAGCCAAAAGCCACCCGAGGCGGCAGGACAGGGCTGTGCTGGCACGGAGCAGCGCTGGGAGGAGGCAGGCTCTGGCCTGCACGCACAGAGGTTCTGAGGGCATCCGGCAAGTGGATCAGGTGCCTGAGCCGTCCCGGAGTCAAGGGCGGCAATAGCTCTCTGTTCTGGGCCAGGAAAACTTCCTTGTTTGTGTGAGCTTATGTCAGAAGGAAAGGGGATCATGCAGCGCCACTCAGGGAGTGGAGAGATTTCAGTTGCCAGCCGGAATGCTTCCATGTCCTCATTGGCGGTGCTGGCTGATTCCAGGATGGCACACGGTCCCAGCTCTCTTCCAAAGTCTGAATTTACCATGACCTGATGCAAAATCATATAAATTAATGATTTTTTTTTTAATATAGGTACCTAAATATTTGTATCCTGTATTAGTAGTCTTCATACCTTCAGATTCCTGTAACACCTATGCCTTTTACAGGGCATCATGTACCCCTTTTTCTGCCATTCAGACAATGAAATATTCATACCTCCATTTTTCCATATAACTTTTAAAAACAGCTTTTGTTTATTGTAAGTAGCAGGAGCTTTTTGTGCTCTCTCCTGACAGGACAGAGGCAATGTTAACAGTAATATGTCTAATTTTTCCTACTTCTCTTTTTGTATTTCTTCTTGTGGGGTCTGCAGCCACCTTTTGACTTCTCTGGCAGCAAATGGAAAGCTGAGGGGTCTTTGCTTCCACGTTGGGTGACAAACTGAAAGACAGTGGATTGTGTGATGTAGAAATCTTAGGTGTTAGCACAAGACAGGTACAATCCTGAGAAAAATGACGGGATGCTTAGTTTATCTTTGAAACCTTCAGCTCACAGCTCTATTGGCAAAGCCTGCTTCTCAGTGTGTTCCCTTTATTATAAATGGTTTCAATTAACTGTTAGTTACATATATTAGCTAGAGCAAGTAGTGCCACCTGTGCAGAAAGCTGTCAGTATTTTTCTGTGTGGGCTCTGCTTTAGGCTGGTCACAGCCTTGTGTGGCTGCATTTGCTGGTGGGGACATTTACCAAGGCTGTTGTCAACCCTTCTCTGAGCCCTGTGGGAAAGCTTCAGCAAAAAGGATTTTGATGTTTTCAAGAATGAGCAAATCTAGCTTTTGCCCGTGGTAAAACCCTTACTTCTGTTTACTCGAGACGTTCAGCCTCACCCAGCATGAAGTGATGGTTTAACATTTAATGGTGAGACAAGTGTCGTACCGAGACTGTGCTCTGAGCTTGTCCTGGTTCTGCTGCAGTTTGCACATTATCAGCAGAGGCTGACCAGGATTTGCCAGCTGAATTCTCTGACTCCTGAGTGAATTCAGTGCCATGAAACATCTCCCCTTCCTCACTAAGGTGACTTGCTGCTGAAACGCAACACTGAGCTCAATGGGACTCTGTGCAAGAGGTTCTTCACTACCATGAGCTGAGGAAGCACCATCCAGACCTTGTAGACAGGCAATTGTATCCCAGCTAATTGTGCATTTCCAGTGATCTCCACCTTATATTCACCATACCAAGTTGCATTTGAGAGCACTTCTCTCTAATGACCTGTGGATCATTGCTACTTTATCTACACATTAGTGTTTAAAACTTGCTCGATCTTTAAAATGAATATACATTGTGGTTCTGCAGATTTTTTTTCCCCTCTAAGAATGAGCAGTGCTGCCAAGAATTGATATATGGCATCTGTATATATGCCTGAAACATCTTAATTGCTTTCGGTGTAATGATTTTAAGAAACTTATATAGATATGAGACAAAACCGATCCTCTCCTATATGATGTCCTTTTATTGTAGGACCTTAACATATTAGAGAGGGAATTGTGCAAAATTTGGGATTGTAATTGTGGGAGTTTGTGACCATTTGATTGTTGGCAGTTTATTGAACCATGCAAAGTTTGACTTGATTGCATTTATTTTTAAGTGTTTGAAGAAGAGGACAAAGAATTTCAATCTTCTAATGCTTCTCTGGCTTCTTTGCATGTTTTTATCTCTCTGCTATAGCTTTGAAACTTTGCCTGCAGAAATCATGTATTGTTTCCACTAGAAAGACAGGCAAGGATAAGGAGTGTTACAACAAAGCTAAAATATAGTTTGTTTGTGAATGCAAAGCATGGCAAAACAGCATTTGGGCAAATTCATAAATGCAAAGCTTTGTTTTTTCTAGTTGGCCAAGTGCAAAGGATGAAAAATTACTAACTAAAAAAATATACCGTTGAATATTTTCTACTCAGTGTGCACAGGAACTTCATGTGCTACTGCAGAGTTTGCTATATTGCAGTTCCTCCAATAAAATTTCCTGTGTCTAAGGATTTTTGGACATGGATTTTCATATTTTTTCTTCTTATTCCTGTATATATAACGAGCAGTATGGATCCTAATTCCTGAGAGGAAGAGATTTATGCAAAATTCAGTGGTATTAGCTGACACATTTCTTGTTGAGAACAAGTGGCTGAAAAATTAAGAAATCAAACTCCAAATTAATTGGAGCTAATCAACTGATTGGGTGTCTGATCAGCACAAATTATCTGACCCTGTGATTTTCATGGTTGCTAGGTAGCTAGTTGATGGCATTCCTGAAACTATAGGTATAATATGATGAATAAATCTCTGACCTATGGATGTGTTTGTTAGCAGTTACACTTGGAAGAATCTCTGATTTCTTGGCCTGTGGAAGGAATGTATGCAGGCACACACAGCTATTTATCTCTGAGGAATGATTTGGACTTAGAAAAGATGTCTTGAAGTGCCAAAGGTACATTCCTTTCCAAAGCCATTACAGTTTATCAGCAAAATTGTGCAATAGAGTCAGTGGTTGCTCAAAATACTTGTATAACACCAAGCAATGTTGTGTAATTTTACTGTTGGGGAGGAGCCCTCAGGATGCAAATGGACCTTAAAGATTGGCGCACAAGGGGGAAGGTAATCTGGGTATGTTTTTGTGGCTTTGTCCTGGAGAGAACAGGAGTGGGGAGGTAACAGGGTACTGTGTTGGTTTTATTTAGTGAGGAGGGGTACGTAAGAAGCTACCAGAAGTTCTTTCCCCTTTGTCCAGTGGACTTGCTCAGGCCTAGGGCAGACCCGCTGCTGGCCAGGACTGAGCCAATTGGTAGCAGAATGTTCCCTGATAACACCTCTGCAATGATGTTTTAAGAAGGGGAAAAAGTAAAAAAAAAAAAAAAAAAA
>WHYT01015028.1:0-57284 GCA_009806455.1 Tetrax tetrax
TCTTTTTTTTTTTTTTTTTTGAGAAGGATTCTTTGGATCTGGTATTTCTTGGAGAAAGGGCCAGATTTTTCTGGTAAGTGTCAGAGTTATGACTCTCTTTCCTTGCAAATCTCATTTGTGAAGTGGAGGATGACAGCATATGAGCAGCCATCTCTTTCCCCCAGACTTCTTGTGCCTCCAAGACAAATGAAATTCCTAAATAACGTGCTTAGGGCTGGTGTGAGCTGTAGAAGTTCTGATCTTCCACTCATATAAAGCCTGAGTAAAAATAAGCTCATCAGGAGTAGGCTGGGGGAGGGCTTCTAGTCCCCCTGCATAACATCTAGGCCCAGTGCTTCACTTTTGCAGCTGTTTGTTTCTGCAGCACTTCAGCGACATGTAATTTCTTATCCTGCAGGTGACAGATATCTTCGGTGTTATTGCTGCTCTGTGGGCGATAAATCTCCACTCAAATATAAGCCTGGGTCATGCCACATGACAACTTCCTTACTTATTTGCATCACTGTAAGGCAGCCTAGCAATTATACAGAAAGTACATTACCATGGCAACAGAGGGAAACTGCAGCATCTAAAAAAAAATTAAGACCACAGAATTACTTAACATTTTATTCTCCAAAGACTTAGATATTCTGAGCTTAAACTCTGAACAAAAAATCATAACAAACAGTGCCTATTTCATAAACAGCGCTTCCTACGCCTTTTAGAAGTAATTCCTTCTTTTCCTCACAGCATTTTATATTTTCATCTTTGTGCAATTATTGAGTACACAGTTTCATGAGTAAAATACTCCTCTATCCACTGTCCAGATTTTTTCTTTTTTTGGGCCACAAATACCACTTGATTATTAGCCAAGTGAAATACAGTAATTATTTCAGCACAGTTAATGCGTAAGTCCCCTCGCACACCTCCCACACAAATGACTGCAGACAGGTCTGACAGCTTCTGCATTCTGGTAGAGCTCTGGAACAGTGCAAAAGAGTAACTGAGATTTTACTTTTCATAGGATGGGAAAAGCCGAGCAGTCTGAGGCATGAGAAGGGGCACAAAAATGTAATCTAGTATAAGCCATTGCTGACCTACCGTTATAAGTAGCGGCAATACAATGAAGTACACATACCATAGTAATAAAATTCAAATAAATAAATAAATAAATGTGTCTATATCCCAGTGCATTTCCTCTTGTGCTGCTGTTTGTAAATTATTTCATCTCACAAACATGGTCAAAGTATGTAAAGGTAAAAACTGCTTAGTGGCCTAAGAAGATTCATTATGTGGCTCTTTGAACAGAAATAATTATAAGCAAATACAAAGCAGTCATCATTTTGTGACACTTTTCTTACAAATAGAGGGCAGGCAGATTTCTCCGTTTGAGGCCTTTTTAACAAAAATTTAACTGTGTGACAGACACAAAATTTTAGACAAGTCATTAATGCATAACTAATGCTTTACACTGAGGTAAATACTCTGGGTTCAATTTTTTTTTCTAAATAGTTCAAAAGTGCTAGCAGGCTGCTTTAAAATCTGCTTTTGAAAAACATGCCATCCATCAGTTAATTATCATAGTCAATAGAAAAGCACACATTGACTTCTGAAGTTCAGAGTTTGAAAAACAGAAGCCTTGCTGTTCAGTGTCTCTAATCCACATTTCGAGCTAATTAACCTATATCTTGCAATTAAAACCAGATCTTGGTTCCTTAACAAGAAGCTTAATTGTGTTACCTATATTGTATTTCTGAAATAGATGATAAAGTCCAGTCTCAAATGTAAGTCTTTGTTAACACCACTAACCAATAGTATTCACAGAGAGCTGGTTAGGAACTCTAAAAATGTCCAAAACATTTGGACAAACAAAACATGCGTAAGTTAACCACTACGGCCTATCCAGAATTATCTGTTGCCTTATTATGTACAAAAAATATACAATAAAACAATTCAAAATCGCCCAACTGTCTTAAGTAAAATTCTAGAGGTTGAGGTCAACAATACAATGGGAAACAAAGTAACAGAATCATAGAATGGTTACAGTTGGAAGGGACCTTCAAAGGTCATCTAGTCCAACCCCCCTGCAAGGAGCAGAGACATCCCCAACTAGATCAGGTTGCTCAGAGCCTCATCCAGCCTGGCCTTGAACATTTCCAGGAATGGGGCATCCACCACCTCTCGGGGCAACCTGTTCTGGTGTTCTACAACTCTCATTGTAAAAAATTTTTTTCCTAATATCCAATCTAAATCTACCTCCCTCTATTTTAAACCCATTACCCATCATCCTATCACAACAGGCCCTCCTGAACAGCCTCTCCCCATCTTTCTTCTAGGCCCCCTTGAGATACTGGAACACCGCTATCAGGTCTCCCTGGAGCCTCCTCTTCTCCAGGCTGAACAGCCCCGGCTCCCTCAGCCTGTCCTCATAGGAAAGGTGCTCCAGCCCTCTTACCACCTTCGTGGCCTTCCCCTGGACCCTCTCCAACTGGTCCATGTCCTTCTTATGTTGGGGGCTCTAGAACTGGACCCAGTACTCTAGGTGGGGTCTCAGCAGGGCAGAGTAGAGGGGGAGAATCACCTCCCTTGACCTGCTGGCCACACTCCTCTTGATGCAGCCCAGGATGCGGTTGGCCTTTTGGGCTGCAAGGGCGCATTGCGTGCTCATGTTGAGCTTCTCATCCACCAGCCCTCCCAAGTCCTTCTCCTCAGGGCTCCTCTCGATCCATTCTCCACCTGTATTTGTGCCTGTATTCTCAGCCTGTATTTGTGCCTGGGATTGCCACAACCCAGGTGCAGAACCTTGCACTTGGCCTGGTTGAACTTCATGAGGTTGGCACAGGCCCACCTCTCCAGCCTGTTCAGGTCCCTCTGGATGGCATCCCTCCTTTCCACCACACAGCCTGGTGTCATCAGCGAACTTGCTGAGGGTGCACTCTATCCCACTGTCCATGTTGCCGACAAAGATGTTGAACAGGGCCGGGCTGAACACAGACCCCTGAGGGACACCACTTGTGACTGGTCTCCACTTGGACATTGAGCTGTTGACCACCACTCTCTGAGTGCGGCCATGCAGCCAAGTCCTTATCCACCGAGTGGTCCGTCCATCAAACCCAGGCCTCTCTAGTTTAGAGAGAAGGATGTCATGCGGGACAGTGTCAAAAGTTTTGATAGATCAGTAAAAACTCAGAAATAAAATCAACAAAGAAATGTTGATTTTTATTCCAAACAATAGTCTTGATGAACAAGAACTAGAATGCCAGCCATGGCAAAAAGCAGAAGGAGTAGGAGGAAGAGAGGTAACAGAAGGAGATACTTGATGTTGTCAGGGAGTCTACTGACATGTCAACTGAAGCAACAAGCTGAGACCTGTGAAAAGGGTAAACAAGAAGCAGATTCTTCAGTCATGAAGAAACAACAGCCTTGGGGAAAAGACATCCAGCTATCAGAAAGCCAACTGCTTAGAATAAAACTACCACAAAAGAAAGATGACCACCTGGCACTGCTGAAGAGAAAACAACAGCCAGTTGAACATACCAACAAAATTACTAGAATTATTGAGTGAAAAAAGCAGCAAGAGAGGAAGCCTGAAGGTTAAGCTTCTGGAAGGTCTTGGCCACACTGCAGACTTTATTTTAAACTAATTCAATTTTGAGTACAGCCTCACACAGTTGCAATGCATCATTCACAATGAGATGGACTGATTTCCAGGTGCTGAAAATCCTTTTGTTCCTACTGGAGGAAATGAGGTGTCATCACAGGAAAGGGATTACTTACCACATCTGACTAACTGCTTATCCATTTCTATTTGTAAAAATGGTTAACCGAGTGATATTTCTGTTCGTAGGATGGGATTCCTTTCACACCACAGCAGTATTTTCCATCATGCCAAGCCCCCAATGCAACCACATGTCTAACTAAAGAGGAGAAGGGAGGAAGGAATGATGAACCAATATAACTGACATTGAACAACAAAGTCAAGTGCAAAGTTCTGCACATGGATCAGGGCAATCCCAAGCATAAATACAGACTGGGTGGTGAATGGATTGAGAGCAGCCCTGAGGAAAAGGATTTCAGGGTGTCAGTCAATGAGTAGCTCCACATGGGCAAGCAATGTGTGCTTGCAGCTCAGAGAGCCAATAACATCCTGGGCTGCATCAAAAGAAGCATGGGCAGCAGGTTGAGGAAGGTGATCCTCCTCCTCTGCTCCTCTCTTGTGAGACCCTGCCTGGTGCGCTGCCTTATGTTGAGGCCTCCAGCATAAGAAGGACATGGACCTGTTGGAGCAAGTCCAGAGAAGGGCCATCAGGATGATCAGAGGGCTGGAGCACCTCACCTATGAAGACAGGCTGAGAGAGTTGGCGCTGTTCAGCCTGGAGAAGAGAAGTCTCCAGAGAGACCTTAAAGCAGTCTTCCAGTACCTAAAGGGGGCCTACATGAAAGTTAGAGAGGGACTTACCTACATGCTGGAAGGGAGGGATGCCATCCACAGGGACCTGGACAGGCTGGAGAGGTGGGCCTGTGCCAACCTCATGAAGTTCAACCAGGCCAAGTGCAAGGTCCTACACCTGGGTTGTGGCAATCCCAGGCGCAAATACAGGCTGGGCAGAGAATGGATCAAGGGCAGCCCTGAGGAGAAGGACTTGGGAGGGCTGGTGGATGAGAAGCTCAACATGAGCAGGCAATGCGCCCTTGCAGCCCAAAAGGCCAACCGCATCCTGGGCTGCATCAAGAGGAGTGTGGCCAGCAGGTCGAGGGAGGTGATTCTCCCCCTCTACTCTGCCCTGCTGAGACCCCACCTGGAGTACTGCGTCCAGTTCTGGAGCCCCCAACATAAGAAGGACATGGACCAGTTGGAGAAGGTCCAGAGGAGGGCCACGAAGATGATAAGAGGGCTAAAGCACCATTCCTAGGAAGACAGGCTGAGAGAGTTGGGGCTGTTCAGCCTGGAGAAGAGGAGGCTCCAGGGAGACCTGATAGCGGTGTTCGAGTATCTCAAGGGGGCCTACAAGAAAGATGGGGAGAGGCTGTTCAGTAGGGCCTGTTGTGATAGGATGATGGGTAATGGGTTTAAAATAGAGGGAGGCATATTTAGATTGGATATTAAGAAAAAAGATTTCGCAATGAGAGTTGTAGAACACTGGCACATGTTGCCCAGAGAGGTGGTGGGTGCCCCATTCCTGGAAACGTTCAAGGCCAGGCTGGATGAGGCTCTGAGCAACCTGATCTAGTTGGGGATGTCTCTGCTTCTTGCAGGGGGGTTGGACTAGATGACCTTTGAAGGTCCCTTCCAACTCTAACCATTCTATGATTCTATGAGTTTTGACAAGGGCATATAGTGATAAGACAAGAGATAATGGCTTTTAACTGAAAGGGAGTAGAGTTAGATTAGATCTAAGGAAGAAATTCTTCCCTATGAGGGTTGTGAAGCACTGAAAGAGTCTACCCAGAGAAGTTGTGGATGCCCCATCCCTGGAAATGTTCAAGGCCAGGTTTAATGGGGCCTGAGTGACCTAGTCTAGTGGAAGGTGTCCCTGCCCATGGCAGAGGAGTTTGAACTAGGTGGTCTTTAAGGTCCCTTCCAATCCAAACCATTGTATGATTTTATGGTTCTGTGACATGAGAAGCCAAGCAGGTTCAATCCTCTGCCCTACCACACGCTTCTGTAGTAAACTTTTTACAAGCCTCTTCAGGCAAGTCTTGGCATGGCTTTCTGCTGGGCTTTGCAGGTGATGTGCAAGCCTGCACTGGGATATGTACATCCTCCTGCAGTCTCACTGGAAGCCTTCCCATCTGTGAAATGAAGATAGCAATCTTCCCTGTCCTATAAAGATGTGATCTGGACAGAGATACAGACAGAACAGAGCTAGTGAAGCATTAGGTCTGTATATCCTCTTCATTCACAGAGTGCTCTCTGGTTAAAAATCTAGTGGATATAGGCTGAAAGGAATGTACAGTCACCTCTACAGAAAACATATGGCTGAATTCAATCTTGGTGTAAACAAAAATACTCTAAGTATCACACAATTTCTTTTCCTCCTTTTTATTTCACACTTTTTCAATAGTTGCAAACTATCGTCAAAGCCCATCACAGCCGATGTCATTTCTGAAGCCAAGCTATGCATTTTTAGTGCCATTTTATCTTTTCCATATGTCACTCCTTCTATTTCTGTTGCTCTTCTTCACCTGTAAGCCAATTATATATCTGATAATTCACTCTCTGGTAAAGTCTGATTCATCTGTAACTGCATAAGGACAGATTCCATGATGAAATCTTTATCCGAGATAGTTTGGAGAAAGTAAGCTTCAGTTTCCCCTGAAGATATTTTTCCAAAGCATTCCACTTCTAGGGAAAAGCTCTCTAAATCCAGTGGAATTAACATAATAAATAATAGAATCCCTAAGGCCAAAATTGCATATAGAGAAGCCTGTTTCTGGACAGGTTTTCTTTCATGCAACATTCCCCTATGCACTTTATTCCTTTTTAAAGACACTCTTGAGAGGAGTAAGTTATATTTTACCATGTCTACAATAACTACGGAATTATTTCACCCATTTTAACAGCCATCTTTCTACATTGGTGCTCTCATATTTTTTTTTGCTTGTATATCTAGTCTTTTCATTCTAAAGCAATGTTTTCTCTACCATTTACTTTGCCTGTTTGAAATTCATGGATACGCTTTAGCTTTTCTGTAAGAAATATGTTACTTTAGCTGCCAAATTGTTAGTCCCTAAAACAGCTCATAAAACATCTTCTACCTTGTTTGACTGACATATTGTTATTTTTAATACATCTGGTAATCTTTCAGTCCTTTTTTTTGGGGAACAGTCAGTATGACTTTTGTTCAAGTAAATATGAATTAATTTTTGTCAGCTAATTTCACAGGATGAGGCAAAACTCTGAAATGAAATCCAAAGACATTTAATCTGCTGCAATCCGCACAGTCACTGATTTTCTGTTGTACTTTTACTCTCCAGTTCCTTAATCTGGGATCCCAGTGCCATGTGCAGGCAATGTCTGGTGTGCATGACCGACAGCAGGATACAAGAGATCTGAGGCAGAGGAAGAGAGAGAGATCAAAGTGAGCAGTTCATTCTCAATCCACATCTTAAATTGCTCCTGGGGGTCCTCAAAAATAGCTAATGATACATATATTTGGTCAAGTGTTCCCCCCAAAACTGCATGCAGTAAATTCTCCAGAGCAGCATCTCCCACAGACTCTGCTACTTCAAGTGTTTCCACACTTGCTCCCTCATCCTCCCCTGAAATTATTTCTGTATGACCTTATCTTCTTTCTAATTTGTGTGTGCACATGTGACAAAGAAATTTAGCAGGGAATCTCAATCTTTGCCATTTTCAATTCATAATTAATTCACTCCTCCTCTTCATTTATTAATGAACTAATTTCTTGCTACGGTTAAAGTTACTCAAAAAGGAAAAAGGCAGAAGTTTTTCAGTGCATGAAAGTCTCCTACAGGTCAGTAAAGAAACATGTTTTGGTGGCCTGCTGCCTGAAGGAGTCTGCAAACCATAGCAATGAATAACAGATGCTACATATTTAGGAAAGCTAAGATGTGGCATTCATTTTGGATTTTGTGTTTGCCTCTTATTTCTAAGCCCTCTAAGTCTGATTAGACTCTTAGAGGAGGAAAACAGAAAGCAAACCCTTGCCCATTCCTCTATAATCATCTTCAGACAAAATATTTTTCCACAGCTTCTGAAGATATGCCTCTCACCTTCACATCTGGGGATAGCATTTATTTTCTGAAGACGAGGAAAGAAACCATTTGCATCTGAATACAAAATACCTTTTATGATCATTAACATCCTGGAATGGGAAGCTCAGAATTTCAGAGGTCTAATTCAGGAATTACAAAAAGCAGAGCAGACTGTATGTCCCTGTGCAACTTCCCCCATCTTGGAGCAGCACAGTTGTGAAGGTTTGGCTCACAATTACGTATCCCCTGTACAGTCATCATTACACTGAGCTATACCTCACTTCCTGTGAGCAATATATTGCAAGGTGGGGGGGAAACGTAGGTAAGTGAAGATAATATTTCCATACTACTTGTAGAGAAGTTTTAGAATATTGCATCTCACTAGGCACAACTGCTGAATTACACATACCTTCTGTTCTCCCTGCACGTTACACACTGATTTCAGACTACGCTCACTCTCCTTTCACTAACATTATGTTCTCATTTCTATGTTCTCTTAGCAAATAGGTCTTTGGTTCACTCAACTATGTGGCATGCACATTTCTGAAACAAAAAATAAGGTCACCCAAGGTCATCATTATTAATGGAGCCTATTTTAAATTTATGTAGGTCAGATGTTTCTCCTTTTTTTTTTTAATTAAATTTAGGACAAGAGTAAAGAGTACTTGAATTGACACATTAATATAGGAGGGAGACTATGTGAAGATGGAATCAGAATTACAACAAAACCTGGTGCATAAGAGCAGACTGCTGCAGCTATGTTCAGAGTGGAGCACTGGTAAGGAAACAAGTTGCTGGTCCCCGAAATCCACATATTACATTAGAATTATATCAAGATTTGAGGCAATTCATACTTACAATTGTCAATGACTCTTTATTTTTATCTACCTAGAACAGGAAATAATTAATTGTGTATTTGAAGGAGACTCCGTTATTTCACCAGTGATGAAGTCAAGAAAGGACATAAGAAATACATTACTGAGGAATGTTAGCTCATTCCTATAGAAAATCAAGTACATAGAATTTCAATACCTTGCTTCCCACAACTTTCAGTAGTTTTTGAGGAACCAAAACACCAAAACCCAGCATTTTTGTTGTTTCCACGAAATTGCCACTATACACTGCACTTGAATTACCTCATGAGCAGGCTGCCTTCCCACATTTGCTGTCCATGAAAGAAAAAGATCAAAATTCCCATTCCTCCTATTCTTGTTCATGTGACAATCACATGCAGCCTTCTTTGTAGCCTTTTGTTGAGGTCCCTGGGGTTTTGTGCAGTCATTGCAAACAATTTGATGACTCTATTTCATCTCACATTTTAGGATAAGCCAAGAAAAAGTAATGGAAATATCCACTCGCCCGAGATCGTATAGACCTAGCAGCAAAACCAAAAGGAAAAGTTGCTACTTATGGCTCTTCTGAGGGCTTCAAAAAGCAACCAAGAAGGGACAGCCTTTGTGTACCACACATTGCCAGGGTAATGGCAGCATTCCTGCCAAGTACTATTTGTTACCAGAACAAAGACCAATTACACGGTCGTTAAACAAATTTCGTTGTTCCTAGATGGAAAGTTTCAAACTCGAACCTAAGAGTAGTGCTTTATCAGTGCTTTCTGATGTAACATTTTTATGTTTCTTCCATATAGCAATTAAGGAGATTCAGTAGGGATTACTGAAAATGTTACTAGTTTATGTGAAAACATTAAATGTGAAAATATGAAGTGTTGGCAGTTCAAGTGATAAGTGGAACGAGTCAGCATTTTAAGTTTTCCTCATATAAATTGTTCATCACTTATGTCTAATTAAGGCATTCTTGCTGAAGAAACTATCATTCATATCCCATCCTGTTCTCATCGTAAGGCTGGTATAGGTTGGGAAAGAATCATCTCTGCTTGAACCACTTCTCCTGGGAATTACATACATTCTCTATAACAAGAATAAAACTTCATGTTGTATTTTGCCAATGGCATTTATGGTCTATTTATGGCTTCATAATTCAAGATAATTTACAGGCAACATTATCTCAACTTATCCCACCAATTCCTTCAATAGTTTGACATACTTAACTAATAAGGTCTCTGAAATTATTAAAGCACAGGTTGCCTTAGTTTAAAATACATCCCCACTTAGATACACTGATGGATTTCAAACTAAACAAAAACATATGTATTTTAGTTGGGTTTATTTTATAAAACTCAAGCATATATAATTAAGGATCTTAATAATTTGTTTGGAAAGAGATTCTCCTATTCCTGAAATAATTACTAAATTCTGTAAGAAAAATGGTTCTTCAAACATTATGTCTTTATACAAAGCAAATACTCCTTATAATTTTAAGCTTAAGTACTATTTTAGTTTTTTGTTGAACAGAGTGCTTTTATGAAATAATGAATTAGAAGAAGAGACTTGGGAACAAGATATTAAGTTCTACTACATGCAGGAAGATGGGTCTAAATCTCTTGGACATTTTTCAGACAGCAATATGTCAAGTACTTATTTTGTTATGAGTTTTATTTCATCTGAATAGCAGGAAACTTCTCACTGATTTAATTTCATTTACTTTACATAGTCATTGGTAAATTTAAAGAATGGATTTATTAGGGATTTTCCATCTCTAGGGACAAATTTTCCCTCTCTTGGGACAAATTTTCCCTCTCTTTCCAGCAAGATGTGCAAAGTTGCACTAGTACAAGTATTAACCTCTCAGCATCTACAGTAATGATGCATGTTCCTACTCCTCTCCTAATAAAACTAATTCAGGCATTGAGTATTTTAATTATTACTTCTTACTACTAATGACTCTATGAAAGTAGCAATGAATTATCCGTACAAATATACCCATGTAACTCCAACAGAGAAACTATCTGGCATGAAGTACTGTTCAATGCTGTAAATTTTGTATTTAATCTGCATATGTCTACAAAAAAAGACTTATCTGCCTACAGATTATAAACAGAAACAAATTATCGACAAGGTTTATTAAATATATATGTCTTTTTTAGCTATTACTGATAAGTAAGACATATAAAGGGAAAATATTTGTATTTGAATGTAAATACAGGCACTGGCTACGCTTTGCCAGCTCTCCTGCAAAATCAGACAGAGAGGTGCTGTACTGCTAATGTCATCCCACCTTCTGATACATTCACTACATGAGCTTAGAAAACCTTAGTTATGTTTAGGCTGATTGCTTGCCATACTTGTCAAAGGTGCCTCACACCGTAATGATGCCAGTATTTATCCCAGTCATGTTCTCAAAGGACTTCAAAGCACTGAACGCCATCCATCTCAAATGGAAATATTTGGCGTTTTCAGAAAAATATTTATCTGGCTGCATTCATGGCAGTATCCCAGTGCTTTATAAATGCTATTGAACATAGCACGGTGATTTTTAGGGCATGGAGGTATGGACAAATGAACCAAATCTATTAATATATCACACAGGAGTTCTCTTATGAAAGACCAAGAAGGGCTTTCTTCTGCTCTAGCCCAAAGACCAGAGTTTTGGTGACTGTTATGATTACAGTAGCTAATAATAAATCACCACTCCTTCATTCCTTCTGCACTGCCAGTTAGTAAAACAAGTCTTTCTCTTGCTTGTATTTCTCTTTGAGTAGGTTTCAAAAGTGGGATTCAGAGCCCTATGTTTGGCACCCCCATGGGAAGAGGGCCATTTCCAAGCCTGCTGCGCTCAGGAGCCACAGGCAGAAGGACGGGTGCCTGAATGGGCTGAGGAAAAGAAGCTCTTGCTGAGTCTCCAGTCTTCAACAGGAGTGTGGGATTTTGTGTTGCTGGTGAGAAATAAAACAGTGGGAAGCCAAATGTTTAACCAAATAGCTAAAATGTATTCCAGCCCTGGAGGTACTCTTTCTTTTCTCCTTACTTTGAACGTCTTTCCTGGCCCACCTGAAACTCACTTTTTTCCTCTGCTATATGGCTCCCTCTGCTCTCACTACATGTCTCGGGGTAAACAGTTGCTCTATTTGTGATAGATAATGTCATTGTATATTGAAATGGTTAGCAGAGACGATGCCCCAGACAGAAAGCTGCAGAAGCATTTGCTGAGCAGGGTTTTGTGGAGGCCTTTGCATCCCAGATTTCTATGCACATGATGTTTTCTTCTTCCTTCTCAACCAAATCAAAAGGAGGGAACATTTCAGGGGAAGAAAAAATTGTGGAACCCTACAAATTAATTTTAATCCAAAGCCCTTTCATGTCCCCAAAGCATAGGCAACAGCACGGGCAACTACTGTAATTGGGTCTGCAGTGTCAAGCTGATTGACAGCTCTCTCTGGGCTAATAACCACAGAAGCTAAGCCTTTTTTTTTTTTTCTACAACTCAAGTACTCCTACAGAAGCTTAAAAGCAAAACTCAAACTTTTGCTTTTGCTCCACTTCAAAAATATTTATTTTATTACCTGTGTAGAGACCTCCAGGGCACTTCTCTGCTTTCTAAACAGATTTCAGTGGCATGTCATGCTCAGCATGATGAGGCATACATCATCCTCATAACAGACTTCCTTGCATTTCTATTCCTTTTAGGTCATCTACAACACAATAAAAAAAAAAATCCAAGTAAGATATGAGACTGCAAAAACTAAAATTACTTTTTTTAAACTCAGTTCCCCAGATCTGAAGGGCATTTCTGAAATTACAGTGGGAGTTTCTCTCTGTTCCAAAATCTGGATATATTTTCACTCATTCCCTGACTGATTAATTGGACAGTCACTAAGTTGATGGAATAGCCCCAAGGGATTTAAAAAGATTATATCAATTTAGTTAGCTAAAATGCTGGAAACATATTAAAATCATCAAAATTATTACATACTTTGGAAAAGAAAGTTATTTAAGCCTAAAGCAGATTGTATATTCTATTATAAAATAGTACATTAAGCAGCAGTTGACTACTTTTTTTTTTTTCCTTTACAATAAGCCCAGGGCTAAAAATCTATTCTTCTTCTATCTAGTTTGTCCCCACTGTTTCCTCACAACAACAATAATCCTTCTCTCAGCAGTGTGTGCCAACCTTAATGCGAAGCATCTCACCAAGAAGCAGTGCCCTGATGTCTTTGGTGGAATATGGTGCTCAGTATAAGCAGTACTCAGATGTGCTATGAATAGTGTACATACAAGCCATTTCTAAATTAGCTTGTTTCAGTAGTGTAAATCAGCAGTATTCAGAACAGATTGTTTGAAAGCATTCATCACAGAATTTTTTTGTAGATCTTCCATGAACTCTAGTACTATTTTACTGTCAAAGCAATACAAATCTCTGTCTTCCTAAACTTATGGGAAGTTCCTAAACTTATGGCATGTTCTTCATTCTATCAGAAGCTAGACTAACCTTAAAAGTCACAATTTTTGCATGATTTACTTCACTACAGCTGTGCTCCAACTAAGTGCTCAAAGTACAGCCAGCCAGCCAGCTGTGCAATTGCTCCATCAGCAAAACAGAGTCTTTGAAACCCAACATGCTAAAACGGCTGTTTCAAGATGTGACAAACTATTCAGTGGTGATTAGAATACTGAATGGGAGTGGCTGTTTGCTGGTTGATGATGGGCAAGCGATATAATTTCATACCGATGAAAATAGACGAATTTTTTTAGGACTTGTATTGTCATACTACTTCATCCTAATTTACAGCACACAGCTCTGCATGAAAAAAAAAATAACGTAACTGGGCTGAATTCCATAGGCCTTTGTCAGGCAAAAGCCAACTCTCAATTAAGGAGTGCAGAATTTGGCACACAGACCTTGAGCATTTGTCTCATATAGAACAACGTATGGTTTTCTAAAAAAAGAAAATTTGAAACTAACTGGTTTTATTTCATCTTCTCATCTTGCAAACAAGTAGAAGTAAGAATGTTTATATCCCTTCTATAATTCCCACTTCTAATGCAACTGTAAATATTGTGAAGAGACATATAAAAGTTTGAGATTTTTTGGACTCCTGTTTACTATCTATCTGCAAAGATATCTTGGGCTAATGCATGATAGAGGTTAATTATCCATTGCAAAAAGAAAAAAAGAGATATGTATTTTTACTCAGATTCATGTTCAACAGATTGAAAGGTCTCTTGCTGTCAGCATCTAGGAACTGTGAACATGAAGATGTAAAAGAGACCCCATTAAATCATCTAGATTTCTCTACCTCTCAAAGGTCCATGGCAGCATAAATACCACTTACCCTCAGCTGGAATGACTCCATGGTCTATGACTTTTGGTTTTAAGTTATATGAAGTGAACAAACATCACTCACTAAAAAAAAAAAATTTTTCTAAATAAAATCTTTAATTCAGTAAGCAATAAATATTGCCTATTAAGCTTATTATTTCAAAAGTGGACCATTACAGCAAATAGCCAATATCACTTACCTTTACAACATCAACAGTGCCACTCCATGACTCCTGACTGTCATTAAGCGTAATGTCAGCTCCTGATGTTGATGTCTTTAAAGTCATCACTACAACTGTTCTTAAGGGACAAATTTCTGCTATTTGGAGAGACACTCAGAAAATTTTTGCTGACTTTTCTACAAAAGAATGTCAGAAGGTCAGGGCTGACTTCAAGAAGAGTAAAAAATCTTCCCAGAAGAATCTCTGATGGGAAAGAAGACAAGACAAAAATAACAGACTATAAGCTTAAGCATAGCCCCATCTCAATGTTCATACGGCCTCTGGATCAAAGCTGATTTTCTGGGTCAAAGCCCATTCAACGCCAGGGAGGTGCTAACTTTTAGAACTTGTCTAACAAGATGAACAAGCCCTGAGTTATCAGGAAAGGTTGAGCTGATTTCCCTGTACATTTGTACTGAAGCAAAATGAAGTCTACAACAAATCACAGCTCCTCCAGGAGCAAGTTTCATTGTCTGGCACAATTTATTAAATCAGACCAATACATATACCCAGAACTTTGTCCTCATGATAGAGAGCTTCATCACTCAGAGCATTTCCAGCCCTTCGCTATCAAATCTGATCTGCCCTCCAACAGCCTCTCTGAGCAATGCACAAAGTATTGTGTACAGCAATCACTTCTGATGAAATTCATTGTCACCTCGTTTCTGATGATGTATATGCGTTCTTATATTTCATTCTTAAGTTTTCCAATGAATCTGTGAATTCAGTTTGTAGGGCATAGCTATAACACAAATGTTGGATTATACACATGGACAAAAACAATATAAAAATCTAAGCATTTTGTTCAAATTTTGGAAACATTGCTGTAGGTTTTCCAGGAAAATTTGTATACCTTATTCTGTAGTTGTCCTTTATAGGTCAGACTCTCATCCTGGGGAAAGCACCTATTTTCATGCAAAAATTCCATTTAGTCAAAAACCACTATAGCGGTAAGAGTAAGTGTAATTTTTCATCAAACATAATACTAGCAAAATAGTTGAGGCTAAAATTTAAAGTCCTCTTAGTATGGACATTTTAAAGATTGTTCTTTTTCATTCTGCTCTCTAAACCTCTTTTACATGAAAGGAGGCATCTCAAGGATATAGCTGATGCAGGGGAGCATAAAGTAAGAATCATTTACATTCAAGGATAAAACAGCCCTTACCTCATTAAAGGTTTGCTATTGCAGCTCTTCTGATCTATCAGGGAAGGAAATCTTGCACACCAAATGAGGTACTATACTTCAGCACAAAAATAAGAATTGTTTGTTTGAGTTTTACCTCTGCATTTCCCAGGTTTAATCAGACTCTTAATGTTAGTTTAGAATTTTTTTTTCCTTTGGATTCCTTTTTGGTTTTTGTGCTTAAAAGTAAAAAAGATAAATAAATATTTGTAACAGGCATTTTCTTTAAAATTAAATCTGCTGGTGGAGAGTACAAGGCAAACTTCTGAAGGAGCTCAGTACAGTGAATGTCTGATTTTCCCCTCATTTCAGCTGAGTTTCACAGGAGCAAACATTTTGCCAAAGGTGAGATCTCCTCACAGAGATGACCACTTTGCAGAATGGGCTCCACTTATCTATGATCCCCAAAACCAAGTTCATACCACTAACATCATTGCATCAGGACTATAATTATACAAGCTTCTGAGTTAAGACATTACCAAAACAGTTATTGTACTATTAGTATCATTCTTATCAGCCTTATAGGCAGCAGTATTGGTGTCTTTATCTACTCCTTTAAAAAATAAATAAATAAATAAATTTTAAAAACCAAGTGTTCACTACCCAAGCCACTAAAGCATCAAGTATGCTGTATATTTCACGGACAAAAAAAATTGCTTCAGAAAAGTCCTAGCTTCCCTCCTATGATAGGTTTCTGCCAAAATAACTGAAAAATTTGTTTCTTTTCTGGTTAGAGCATACATCTTTATTGAGGATCTCCAACCCCCTGCACACCGGCTGTAAACCTGGCAGCTCCAGTCACACACTGAAGCACAGCAGAGGACAGGGATTGCTGTCACAACACATTCTGGACTCTCAGACTCAAATTAGGCGAGACTTTGGTTTTAGTAATTAACTGCCCTTGATCAGTGATCCAGGAATATAAATACATACTTCGGTTAATTAGAGTTTATGTAGTCAAGAAGTTACCCTTAGCTCTACCTAAATTAAAATACATCTGGATCAAGCACACAAGGTAAAGTAGCTTGTATACAGTTGGCAGACTTATTTTTACAAAACACTTAATCATACAATCTAAAGATCAGTTCCATAATTTAGTATGT
The DNA here is from genome assembly GCA_009806455.1 of Tetrax tetrax. NCBI lineage: Eukaryota > Metazoa > Chordata > Aves > Otidiformes > Otididae > Tetrax > Tetrax tetrax. The sequence goes on from WHYT01015028.1 coordinate 16,380, forward strand.
CTAATACCACCTTCAACAGAAAAAAAAAAAAACTCGTAACTTGAACATACTTCAGTGAACAGTGAAAGTAATTAAAAAGGACAATATTTTGTTATAACAAGAAGCCCATTTTTTGTATGCACCTTTGTTAACTGGAAGAATGTTTCAATAAACAGTAATTGATGTGAAGCCATTCTGGGGTGGCTTTCTATCCTGTCTCAAATGAGATACATAAATACTTACGGAGTGTTTCCACACATTCTTCAAGCCATGGTAGTTTTTACAGAACTACCCGGAAGCGTGGCACTCAGAAGTTTATCCAAAGACTCTAACAATAAGACTGTCTGTTTTCTCTTATTTCATACTAGATTACGAAAAAAAAAAAAAACCAAATCAAAACGCTATGATTGATGTTCTCTACTCTTGCAATAGATCACAGCTTTCCCTATATATTCTTGTCTCTCAGGTGATAAATATTTCTCAATGCCTTTCCCCACACACTCTACAGCGAAGTTAAAAACTGAGCCCTTAGGATCAAAGATAGTTTATCACTGGTTTTTCTACGAGTTGTCAAGAAATCAAATTAATTTGTTTCACGAAGTCACTTTTCTTTGCTCTGTAAGAATATTAGCAGGAGTATTTGAGAGAATGTCCTTGAGCAGCAAATTTTCTTACCTATAGCAATTTCTTACCAATAGCAATTTTGGTCTAGTTATCTACACACAAAGCTCTTGCAATGGCAAGGAGAGTAATAAGACTGAAATAGGAGTAAAAAGTGGCCAACTAAAAAATGTAAATGGCCGAACAAGAGATGGAAGGAGATTCCACTTTCATACCATGTTCACAGAGCTTAAACAAAGTTGAAACCTCTACATCATCTACATCTAGAGCCTGGCCTTCAGATGAGTGCTGATTACAGCTTACTAAACAATCATATGTACAAATTCTTTATTTTTTTCTGACTTTCATGGTAGAGTACAAGTAAATCTAAAGCTTCATAGTGATGCATGTGTGTTCAAAATTTGCATAACCACTGCCATGGATCATTGTAATTTCCAGCTTCCCAGATGCTTGTGATGGTTGCTGTGACCCTGAGCATGTAAGATGTCAAGTAGAGGATTCTCAGTATTACTTAACAATATGAATACAACCTTCCTGACTTACTCTGTCATCTGACAAAATTTTGAACGTTCACATGAATAAACAAATTAAATGTGCAAATTTCTCCAGATCCTCCTAAGCAATGAGCTGAAGTTGGAGATTCACTTGAAGCAGGAGATCCATTTTTTTATATAGCTGCAAATGCTAAAAACCTGCCGAGTGCAATACACATTTTACCTGTGGATCCTCAAGAAGAGAAGTAGAATTCATAAAACCACAGATTTCAAAGCCCCCAAAATGATATAATGATCTAGACCAGTACAAACAAAATGCTTTCAGGAAATATTTTGCCTTCTTTTTAAGTTTCAGAAAGTGGAGCTGTATCATACTGCCAGTACTACTCTTCTGAGATACTGAATTATCCTCATATAAAGCAGCCTGCCTCTTTGAAACTGGAGGTTTCTAACCTCAGTCTACATCTCGTGGATTTTAATGGAGACAGGAGTGGAGAAGAAGGTATGCTTTCTGGCTTGGAGGTTCAATAGTGTTGGCTATTGAACTATCTGCCTCTCATTATTATTATTTATAATCAATGTTTAATAACAGGTATGTCTCTGACTGAAGCTCTTTTATTCCTCAGATACAACAGAGAACTTTTGTGTGGCTTTTAACCAAAGTAACCATTCATATTTGATTATTCCTTTAAACAGTCTCATCAGCCATCTATATTATTAAAATTTGCTATGTATTCTATGTATATTTATAATTTTCTTGCCATTTTTTATGCAATACAAATTACTAGCTCTCCTTTAAGTAGAATGGATTGTTCCCCAGTGCAACTTCCCATTTTCCAAGTCTTTTTAAGAGTTTAGGAGTGTCTGGGGTGGTGTGTTTCACCTCAGATGTGCTCACACCTCTTTGGACTGCTTTGGACTAGTCTCTACAAGGACGCTGCATGCAGTTTCATAACCTGGGTTTTCCCCATTTTTCCCAGTGGCAGACCAAAAGAAAAAAAAAGATTCCCCAAAGAAATGGTGTCACCTGGCACTAAGCAGGAGTGCCATCCTCCATCATCAGGCAATTGTCAGAGACTACTTGGGTGCTTCATTTCACCTCAATATGTATGAGAGGAAGGGTACCAACAGCAAAGACCACAGTACGTGTTTCACCTAAAACTTACCAGCAAAGAGCAGTTCCTTCGAGACTGATGTTTGACTAATCCATACAACACACATCAAGGCAGTATGACTGTAGGAGATAAAGGAAGGGATGCATACAGTTAATCCTTATAATCAGAAAGGATATAAAGAACATTTCTCTAACTTTGCTCTCAGACTTCTGAGAGTGCTTAATGGCTTCTGTCTGGCAGACGTACTAACTTTGAAATTACTGCGACAGATCTGACATTCATGTATAAAAGGATGGTATTCTACCAAGGCAACTCTGTCAGCATAAATAGCTGTAACACAAGATAAAAATCTTCATATTAACTTCAGTAGTGGATTATTTGGCTGTCTAAAATTGCTGGGTTCAATCTTTGCATGTCACCTTACATCTGTTGTATAGGGTAATGCAGCAATGTGCTGACTCCCTGAGAGCCCCCATACACCTGTATCTTCCTACCATTGCCTTTCCATAACAGGCATCTGGTTTTGAAAGGATACTTACACAGCATGTGTCCCAGTTTCAGCTAGGATAGAGTTAATTTTCTTCTCAGTAGCTGGTGTAGTGCTGTGGTTTGCATTTAGGATGAGAATAATATTGATAACACACTGATGTGTTAGTTGTTGCTGAGCAGTGGTTACACTAAGTCAAGGACTTTCCAGCTTCTCACACCACCCCACCAGCGAGGAGGCTGGGGTTGTGCAAGACCCCAGGAGGGGGCACAGCAACGACTGCTGACCCAAACTGGCCAAAAAGATATTCCATACCATACCATACCATACCATACCATACCATACCATACCATACCATACCATACCATACCATACCATACCATACCATACCATACCATACCGTACCATACCATATCATTGTCAAGCTGAACAATAAAACTAGAGGGAGTTGGCTGGGGCGGCAGCAACCACTGCTTGGGGACTGGCTGGGTATCAGTCAGCAGGAGGAGAGCAATTGCACTGTGCATCACTTGTTTTGTATATTCTTCTATCATTATTATTATTGTTTTCCTTTCATTTTCTGTCCTACTAAGCAACATTTATCTTAACTCATGAGTTTTACCTTTCTTCCGATTCTTCCTTCCATCCCGTGAGAGGGGAGTGGGCAAACAGCTATGTGGCATTCAGGTGCCTGCCAGGTTACACCAGAACAGCATGTAAAGACATCAGTTGTAATACTAAGCATTGGCATTTGGAGAAAGCAAAAATATTCAAACTCTAAGCCGAATAGAAAGAAACTTAGAGAAGATTTAAAAATAAAGAAAAGGATAAACATTAAAAAGTATGAATTTTGTGCAGATGTCTTTCACTTGTTCTGACACATTAATGTATCTATCTGTATAACTCCATTTTTTATTCACACAGGAAATACACTCTGTTAAGTTCTGTCAAAGTGACACAACGATAATTCAGGAAATATTTCAAAGCCTTTACATCAATTTTAAGCTAGCCACAAGCAATGAAATCAGAAAACCAAAAGTATATCCATTTTTATGATGATAAACTTAATTTTATGTCCATACACATTAATAGCTTCACTAGTGCCTATGGACTGTGACCAGCTGCTTAATAATCTTAAAATAATTCAAATAGCCGCTCTGAGACATACCACCCTCTTAATCTTATGCATTTTGATTTGCTGCAGGAGTCATGCACACACGCACAGACATACAGAGAGTCAGTAAAAACTGTGAGGAAAAGATAAATAAATCAGACTTTTCTGCTTAAATAAGGATATAGTGTTTTCCTGAGCTAAACTTTTACCTTTGGTTTGTCATTGGTGACAATATTTATTCTGTCTTTCGTATTCTGTGTAGGTGATAAATAGTAATCAAGGAGTCAATAGTAAATATAAAATGTATTATTTTCTGGAAGTATACAATCAGACTTCAGTATTAGTAATAAAAGTTATTATTTTGTTCCTATAATTCCGATTATTTTGCCATTACTTTCTATTGTGAGAAACTTTCCAGTGAATTTCATGGCTGTAACACTTGCAGAGCAGTTGCTCATGTGGTTGTAATTTGATTGTTTTCTTAGTGCCATGAAATATTTAACCTAGTTAAGGAAATTCATATGCAATCTCTTTTCTAGTAACAGAAACTAAAGGGAAGCCACTATCTTAGCTCTGAACCCAAGCGTACTCAACCTAAAGCAATATAAATCATTCTGGAAGGAAGTTTTGTAAAATTTGTATTACTCCACATCCTGTACTTTTTTAAACAAGGATTTTTTTGTAATAAACACAAGGATGTACACGAAGTGGTAGTATGAATCATACCATATATGGAACATTTGGTAGGAGTTTCATTCTAACTATTTTAGAAATAGTTGTAAATCTAAAAGGTATTTGGTCAAAACACAAACTAACCAACAAGAGTGGCTTGTCACTATAGAGGACACACCACTCTTGTAAAGGTAGAAGCAAGTTACAGCATTAACTGGTCAAAAAGACTTCAGAAGGGGATCTCCCTCTATAAAAGAAGGATGCTGAACAGATAGCAACCACAGAAACAGAAGTGATGCTTATAGTATATGTTTTATGAGGTGAAAGCTCTGTCACCTGGCTTTCTCATATACATCCTTTTGGCTAAATAAAAGGCAAAATTTCGAGTATTAACTGCATATGCTTGTGACACATTTAAAAAACAGCATAACTCATGTTTCAACTAAATAGGAAAATTAGTTAGAGTAAAATAAAAGAGTTAGATCTCTTTTATTTTACAAGTTTACTTGCAAATACTTTGACTCTAAAAAGCAAGCCTTCCTATAATTGCATGAAACCTTGGCTACATAGATGGTAAAATGTTGTTTATACTAATGTAATAAGTCATAACTTATTGGCAGGTTGTTCTTAATTGTAGTTAAAGACTGCTTAAGAATCATCTATGTTTTTAAAAATAGGCCACATGACAAATAAATAATTTTTAAAAAGTAAAACAGAAGTAAAACCGGAATTTTGTTACAATGAATGAAGGTCATCTATAAATGTGGGATAAATTCACCTTGAAAGTTTTTTGAAAGTTAATGTAATTGAGAAGGATAAAGAATAAATAAAAATGTTGAATAACCAAAATGGAATATTTCTGCCTAGATTTCAAGGGTTTATCTTAAAGTAAATATTTCTCCTCTCATTTTATGCAAAGTTCTGTTCCAAGCAAAACTGAATTATATTTACTTGCTCCATGTTGTGGCCACTACAGAGAGGAAAAAAGGAACCTCTTAACTCCGATAAATAGATAAAATAGATTCCTAATAAAAAGATGGTATAAGAATTGAGTTAACAATTCGAAACATTCAAAAGATGTTCCGAGAGCTTTCCTACTACAGAGGTGAAAGCAATTACACCTTCACTGCATTAGCAGCACTGAATATGCATTTTGATGACCTGTCCTCTGATCTCTGCAATGACTTCAAATAAAATTCTCAAGGCAAAAAGTTGTTCTCCTCTGGAATAATCTGTTACACAACACTGATCACCTCCTTCATATCTCAGGGATATACAGAAGACGAAATCATCAGTGCGTACATGCGAGCTACGTAGAAACTGTAATGATAAATGAGGATTGAACAAAAAACACGAACACACACACACACACACACACACACACAGAGTCAAATAGTACTTCTCTGATCTAAAGTATCTCCAGTTACTTTATAGCTAAAATTTCTAGTACTGTAGTTTTCAGATTCCAGTATTGTGAATCTATGATGCTTGAATGGTTAGGCAATATAGTGCCTAGCCTAAAAAGAAATTAAATTAAGAAGACTGAAAGCCATCAGAAGTTTCTGCAAATCCACAAAGAACACACAGCAGTAGGGCAGTACCACCTTGCTTTTTGTTCCTGTGTGCTGGAAAAGAAAGATTTTGTTTGCAAGGACTGACAGCAATTATCCATCTAATTAAGATTTGTTTAACATTTAGAACTGACATTAGAATGCTGATAGGTAGTGTTATAAGTTTTAATAGTATAAAAAAAAAGCACCAAATCAAACAAACACAAAACACACACACCCCCAAACAAACTAATTAGAAAAGTGTCCAAACACCACTAGAATCATAGGATCATTGAACAGAATCATAGAGTCACAGAATCTTTAAGGTTGGAAAAGACCTCTACGATCATCAAGTCCAAACATCAACCTAACACCACCATGCTTACTAATCCACGACCTGAAGTGCCACGTCTACATGTTTTTTGAACACCTCCAGGCATGGTGACTCCACCACTTCCCTGGGCAGCCTGTTCCAATGCTTGTCCATTCTCTTAGTAAAGAAATTTTCCCTAATATCCAATCTAAACCTTCCCTGAGGCAACTTGAGGCCATTTCCTGTTATTCTGTCACAAGTTACTTGGGAGAAGAGACCAACACTCACCTCACTACAACCTCCTTTCAGTTAGTTGTAGAGAGCAACAAGGTCTTCCTTCAGCCTTCTCTTCTCCAGACTAAACAATCCCAGTTCCCTCAGACGTTCCTCATAAGTCTTATTCTCCAGACCCTTCATCATCTTCATTGCCCTTCTCTGTACATGCTCCAGCACCTCAATGTCTGTTTTGTACTGCGGGGCTCAAAACTGCACACAGTATTCAAGGTGCAGCCTCATCAGTACCGAGCACAGGGCCACAATCACTCCCCTGCTTCTCCTGGCCACACTGTTCCTGATACAAGCCAGGATGCTGTAGGCCTTCTTCCTCGCCACACTGCTGGCTCATATTCAGTCAGCTGCCTACAAGAACCCCCAGGTCCTTCTCCACCGGGCAGCTTTTCAGCCACTCTTCCCCATGGGGTTGTTGTGATCAAAGTGCAGGACCCAGCACTTGGCCTTGTTGAATCTCATACAGTTCACCTTGGCCCATCGATCCAGCCTGTCCAGATCCCTCTGCAGAGCCTTCCTACCCTCGAGCAGATCAACACTCCTGCCCAGTTTGGTCTTATATGCAAACTTACTGAAGGAGCACTCAATCCTCTCATCCAGATCATTGATAAAGATATTAAACAAAAGTGGCCCCAAAACTGAGCCCTGGGGAACACCATTTGTGACTGGCCATGAACTGGATTTAACTCCATTCACCACTACTCTCTGGGCTCGGCCATCCAGACAGCTTTTACCCAGCGAAGGGTACACCTGTCTCTTAGACATGTGTACTCTCTGAGCCTAGAGACCTTCCAGAGCTGAGGAATCAACTCCACTCTGACAAGCCATTGCAATGGACAGTCACTTTTTAATAAGACTCTCACTTATTTCAGTCTGAATATTTCTTCTTTCACAAGTCAGATACGGAACATTTCTTATCAAAGTTTGTTCTCACTGTTATAAATAGATTTTCAGCCCTTAAATTTCTCTTTGATAAGTTAAATAGACTGAGATTCTTCAGGAACTCATTAAAGGCTTATTTTCTAGTCATTCTCTCACTCTGTTTTTTTCTCTGAACCTTCTTCAATTTTTTTTTTTTAATTATGGACTTCAGAACTGAATGTAGCATTCTTCTGGTGATTTCATCCACACCAAATACAAAGACAATATAGATATTAGCAAGAATATATAGTGCCAGCATCAAACATCATAGTCTGGACATTGTTTCTCAAGCTCATGTATAGATTGTCAGTGGAAGATGTACTATAAAAAAAAAAGGTTTACATTCCTCTATTTATTTTGCAAAACCTTTCCCTAGGTCTCAGTTCTCTTGGCACAACCTTCCGATTCTGTTGTACTCTCCAATTGGTTTCCAACCCTTCAAGTTTTCACCGACATCCTCTAGAGTACATTCTTGAAAAATATATGCTCTTTTTTCTCCTCTTTAATTCTTTCTTCCTGTTTTCCAGGAAAAGCTCATCTTCAGGAAGGAGTTTAGTAGAGTTTAAATGAAAAGACTGATGAAAAAAAAAAATGTTTCTCTCTTAATTATTGTATAGCAGCTGCTTGCTCTCCTTGATTTGAATCAAATGGACTCACATAAAGTGCTTTGTGGATTGACTCATTTGAACGAGGAGCTATGAAAACTGGTGAGGAAGATGGTAGAGGTAACACTGTAAATGGACAGTGACAGGCAAACTATCAAGAGCAATTTACTAATGCTAGACTCAGAATGCCAGCAAGAAAGGAGATACTTCGGCAGCACCTTGCTGATTTTACCCGGTCAGCTGCAGTTTGGGTGTTCCCTGGTGAGGAGGACACAACATGCCTACACAACACATTTGGTGGAGGACACAACATGCCTACACAACACATTTGGTGCAGGAGAGTGGGCTAAGTCACCAGCAGCATGAGGTTGCAGGTGAAGTATGCAAGTGTGAGGACAACCAGCAAATGACCACCTAAGGCATCCGCTGAAGCGTCCATAAGGCTTGATCATCTAGTCATCAAATCAAAACTCACGAAAGAACTTCCAAATTCACCAAAGAACACACACATGTTTTGATGAGAGCAGCCCAGCCAATTCAAAGGCTGTGCTTGTCCTGGTGGCCAGCATTTCTGATGCTGGGTCTCTGTGAGATCAGACAGACACCCTTCAGGCTACTCATCCTGAGCAGCAGAAACTATGTTTTAGCCAAGTGTTCTCTTCAGCAGTTAGCTTGGTACAACAGAGCAGCTACAAGTCTCCTGCAGGGAAGATCACAGCCTTTGAGGAATCATATGATCCTAGAAAGCAGACACTAATGCTCTTAATTTTTTCTTATTAACTATATCTTACTGGAAATAAACCCTGGGTTATCTTTGAGAGAGCACTTTTTTCCTACATGATTTCTCTATTGATAATAAACACAACATGAAGACAATCTGCACAATACCCAGTATCGCTCCACCCCAATGACCTGTGCAAGAATTAAAATGGCATTAATATTTTCCTTTTCCAGATGTAGACTGCAGTTGCTGAGGATATTTTAATTACCTTTAATTACATTTTAAAAACTAATAAAAATATCTCTAAGAGAGAAAACTGCACTTGGCTCAAGTACTCACTGTGTGGATTTAAGATTTTTTTTAAGCTAGAATTTTTCCTTTCAGCAATTCCATATTATCTTTCTAATTTTAGCATTTTCACATGAATATAGAGTTAATAGCAAGAAATTCATGTACACTGTTTATATAACATCTTTGAATTTAGTTTGTTGGCACTTTAACCCTTAATGGATGTTTGCAAGCAAAGATAGTAAGGATCACACATGTATTGATTCCTTCTACACATAGGAGATAACACCTTGTAGCCGCTTCCTGAAATGTAAGGACAAATGTCAAAAACCTCCTGCAGGTAGTGTCTTCCTGTGTATGAAAGTCATTTTCTGAAACAAAAGCTATACAGAAAAGAAAAATAAATTTTACATCAATTCAGGGAATTAAACACCAATAAATCACAGAGGTATTTGCACAAAACACCTAAGCACACACTTCCACAACTTAAGCATTTGGAGTCTTTTGACTCAGTTTCCCCATCTATTGATATGAATATCCAACATTAAAGACCTCTGGTCACATCATTCCCTACCACTTTCCAGAGACCCCCTATCCATGGTCAGTGAAGCTACAAACCCTGGCATGACCCTGCACACACCCCCTTAACTCCTGGGGAGATGCCTGTCATGAAGAGATGCCTATTACACTGCCTTGTGCCTGGCTGTATCACTACTCCTACGCGCTGTCCTCTTCACTTGCTCTAGATGAGCCTTCATGGTCCTCTCCCTTTAACACAGTACTGGAAAAGGGGTTTCATGCTCTCAAACTAGCAATCACTGCTTTATAAGCCTTATGATATCTATATCAGCTCCTTTACATTTTATTGCAATTTACTATGAGTTTCATTCTGGAAAAAGTCCCAGAGCCCTTACTCCCTTCTCTCTGCATCTCTGGAGCATCTGAACTCCTGTACCCAGCAGCCTGTGGCTGAGATTTGGTTATGTAGAAACCTCACTCGCCCTGCATGGAATTCAAGTCATTTGTTGCTTATTCAGTCAGTCCGGATAACAATACCTCATTACCTCTATAAACAGTGTCCCAGTTCAGCCCCGATTGGGACCAGACTACACAGTCTCTCTCTTGCTCCCCCCACCCTCCGAGAGAATAGGGGAAGATGATATAAGGAAAAATGGCTTGAGATTTGAGACAAGGACAGGGAGAAGTCCTTAAAGTTACCACCACGGGCAAAACAGACTCGACTTGGGGAAAACTATTCATTTATTTCTAAAACTAGCAGGAGAATGAGACAGGGAACAAGACAACCCCCCCCCCACCCCTCCCTCTTCCCAGGCTTAACATTATCTCTACCACCTTCCCTCCCCCAGAGCAGCACAGGGAGGAAGAGGGAATGGGGGTCGCGGTCAGTTCATCACGCGTTGTTTCACGCTACTGCTTCGTCGTTGGGGGAAGAACTCCTCACATTCCTCCCCTGCTCCAGCGTGGGGTCCCTCCCACGGGCCACAGTCCTTCGTGAAACTGCTCCGGCGTGGGTCATCTCTTCCACAGGGTGCAGTCCCTCCAGAACAGCTGCCCCAGCGGGCCCTCCACAGGCCACAGCCTCCTTCAGGCATCCACCTGCTCTGGCGTGGGCTCCTCCACGGGCTGCAGGTGGATCTCTGCCCCTCCGTGGACCTCCATGGGCTGCAGGGGGACAACCTGCTCCACCATGGTCATCACCACAGGCTGCAGGGGAATCTTGGCCAGGAACCGCATTACTCCTCCCCCTCCTTCTTTACTGACCTTGGTGTCTGCAGCCATTCCTCGCAACAGGCTGGCAGACGCCTCTCAGGATCCTTTTTACATCTCATTCACTTCTCATCTCCTCTCCACTTCTTGCAGCCGGGCGGTGCCAAGTCAGGCCCAGTTGGCTGCCCGGCGGGAGGCCAGAGGGTGAGGCCTGCAAAGCCCACAAGGCTCGCGCCTCCCCCTCTCTGCCCCCGCTCAGCTGCTTCACATCTTCCTTTTTTTTTCCTGTTTTCCCCTTCTTAAATATGTTATTGCAGAGGCATTATCACGGGACATTCTGCTCCCAATCGGCTCGGCCTTGGCCAGCAGCAGGTCCGCCCTAGGCCCGGCCGAGTCCACTGAACAAAGGGGAGCGACTTCTAGCAGTTTCCTACAGAAGCTACCACCTTACGCCCCCCCTCACTAAACAAAACCAGAACAACAGAGATTTAAAAACAGAGTTACCAAGACCGGCACGGGGGCTGCAAGCTGCGCCAATGCCAGCTGACTCGGGCTGGCCCTTCCACCACTTTATCAATAGATGGCAGCAAGAAGCTCCTTCTCTCCTGAGCGTCGGGGAAGGAAGATACAGCCCGGTAGGAACACAAGCCAAGCTTTCCAAGAGAGTTTAAATGCTAGAAGTTAACAGCCATGTGTTGTGCTCCTTCAGTGTACTTTGCAGAAACGCAAAAGTATGGAGATGACCCTTTAGTAAAGTGTCCCAACACATTTGCAGTACATTGAGGACACGTCAACAACAGGAATTAAAATACATTTTTCACTTGTGTTTACTTATATTTTAATGGGTGTGGGTTAAAAACCTAAAGTGAAGTGTAACAATCAGTGACAGCAATAGCTAAACCAGGTCAGGATGTCATCTGCACTGAAACAAAGGCTGCAGAGGTTGTAGCTCATGGGCAGTGAGACTTTGATAACAACCCACTACACAATTTGATGAGTTTGTGTGTTTAGAAGCAAGATGCAATTTACATTATATGAAAATTTGGATGTGTATTAAAAATAACAGCTTTTTTTCCTAGCAAAGATGAGTCCTTCGGGAGTCTCTCAAAACTACTGCATCCGTCCTTCTTGAACTCAGTTTGACTCTTTTTCCTGGATCAAGCTTCGAACTCCCTGTTTTGCCAGTTCCTCCACTCAGAATAGTACTTCTTGACTCCCAAATAATCTTTCCTCACACACACATCCCCTTTGTCCAGCATTTATTTTTTCTTTCTGGTTTTCACTTTCTTCATTTCTCCTGTCCTTAGAGTGAAAAATTTTCATATCAAAGCACCTCTTTCCAGTCCCACATGTTACAAACTCACTGAGTTGGACAGGTTATCAAAATTGGGCAAGTGAACCTGTGACCTTGAAGGATGTGTTAAATAGGAAAGAAAATGCCCAAGCCCTGCTACTGCCACACAAAAAGAGGCACTGTGTCAGGATTGCTTGAGATACACTTTTTACTATGATATTTAGATATATCTGCTTGTATGTACAAATACTTAAGCTATAAAACTATTTAAGCACATGATTAATAATTTATTTTCACACAAAGGATGTTTCAACATAATTTTCTAAGCAGGTAATATCCAATGAAAGAGGAAACTATACCTTCTTTAAAGCATTCAGATAAAACCTCTGAGAATCTTGAATTTAATCTCAAGACCTTTCATTTCCTGCATGACACTATATACTTTAAAAAAGTAATTTTGAAAAAAAAAAGTTAATATTTTTCTATTCTTTTCAGTAGCAGACTTACTACTTCTGCTTAAGATCTGCCAAGTTCTGGAACAATTAGCAACTTCTTACACAGGTATTGATTAAGAGTTCAAATGCAAAGTCTACAGCATCACTTCTGAATATCTAAAATCAGCCCTAATGTCAGCAACAACAGGAATAATGCCATGAAGACAGGAACATCTGGGAACCCAATAAAGTTCTCTCAGTCTCCTTTGTGTCTAAGTAGAAAGGGCTATGAGTGTCAATGGCAGTTAAAACTACATTAAATTCTGGCTTCTTATCAAGAGCATCACACTATCTATGTTAAGTGATATGCTAAGTTGAGCTGGAGACAGATGGCTAAATTTGTGGAGGGATCTAACGTTTTGTGGTGAAGGTTGGGGAATACATGCACTGGACAGGCTAGGAGTGCCTCACCATATCACCCAGCTCTCCCAGCAGGTTTAAGAACTTTTTTCTTTCCTCCCCTTGCCCCTTTCTGCTCTCTTTTCCTCTCCCCTTAGAAGTTCTGTTGCTGGGAATACAGAAAGACAATCTTTGGGGAAAGCCTACCTTCACCACAGACTGTGGCCTTTTTCATCCACCAGCTTTATGGGCTCTTCTGACTTCGCTGACAACCATTTCTCTCTCAGAAGTCCTTTGGGGATTTTCAAGCAAGATCATGTAGTTATATTGCCTTGTCTTTAAATTTAAGCTAGTTAATGTCAAGCTTGTTTTACTTGCAGCATTTGTTTCCAGTCTTTTATCTAAAAGCCAAATATTCAGACTTACTACAGAAGTTTTCCTTTGGTTTTATTATTGGTAGACCCAAATGCAACAAGCATTTTTGCAGGCATCTCAGAACACGTTATAGTAAAGCTTAAGGTTGGGAAGCACTTTCTGGCAAGTTAAAAAGAGGCAGACCAGGTCCATGAACTTAGCCAGAAAAGATTTCCCCAGAAGGATGAGACAACATTTTTCCTGTAAAGTTCTGATAACAGAGAGATGCTTGGATCCAGGGCTCTAAGCAGAGGTAAAAAGCCTCATACTTCTTAATTTATTCTCCTTTTCTAAGCAACAGAGATCACTGCAGAAAGGTATGGCTGAGGAGATATGGATTTTTGAAGTTAATTTATGGTGTGCAATTTTATTTCAACTTATCAAAAATGTGCAGAGGAGGGAAGCAACACCTACACTTTCAGCCAGAGGGTGGCCATAGATCTATTTCTGCTGCACTGGAAGCTGCAACCCCCTCTCCTGTCATGATTATTTGCACATCCACTACCCAGCCAAAGTACAGTCACATCCCTGCTGTGTGGCAGCATCAGTCATGGGACTGAAGCATGGGGGAGCAGGCAGAACAGCTAGCTGCTTCATTCCTCCTTGCAGGTCGTGGATGTCGCAGGATGCACACTGGCACATGTTAGAAAGAAGCATTGCTTTTCATGTGATAGCTTTTCACAAGTGGTCACAACAGAGGAAGCGAGAGCAGCTTCTGACTCGCAATCCAGCATTTTGACTCCGGGATCCCTCCTCGGGGGCAAGGATGAGAGACCGTCCTCAGATGCACTCAGAAAAAGGCAACAGGGGCATGTTGTGGAGAGGAGGAATTTCATAATGAAGCACATCTAGCACATGGGCCATATCTTAACTAACGTTGGTTTGAAGAACAAAAGAATGACAGGCCATCCTAATTCAACAGAAAATATAACTAAAGGGAAACAGAGTAATGGTAATGACGAACACAACACTCAAAGTATTTTCTGAAAGCTAATCCACTAAACAACATACAGCCTATACTCTCCAGGAGAATATATTCAATCATGGAGAGTCTTTTCTACACAAGTTAAGACACCATTTTGCAAGCCACTAACAAGTTCTGTTCTAGTCTACTGTACACAATTATAAATCATCATATGGGTGAAAATTCAGTTTTCTTATAATTTACAAGTGGGCATTAGTTAACTATATTTGTTATTACTTAATCAAGGTAAATATTGAATTTCATTACTTAAAATATTCTGTTCATACAGTGATCTTGAAGTAAATGATGAATTACTATTTTAAATGCTCGTTTTAATCAGAGTTACTGTGGACTTACTGGACTCTTTCTCTGTTATTCTGCTAGCACTAACCATCTGATTTCTGCAGAGATTTCAAATACTTTTCAAAGTCTCTTAGAAGGAAGAGATTTTGTGTCTAAGTGTACTCATATTCTGTGGTCTTAATTTCATTACATATTAACATTCTTGTGTCCTATGTTTTATATCAAGGCTCTTTTTTTAATTTAGAACCAAGAATAATATTTTTTTTTAAAGAAAAGTTATATGCATCGCAGTGAGTGGTACAGAAATCCACAAACAGCCATGTTCACTACTGTGATACCTGAAATTTTCCATCCATTTTTGTATTATTAGCAAGACCTGCAGCACTGACCTTCAGGTCTTTCCAACATGCAGTATTTCATTGTCAGCTCTTGTATCCTTTAAAAAAACTGTTCACTGTCAATCTTGTTACTATTTTTCTCATTGTGCAGTGCACAGTCAAGGTAAGTCTAGTCATTATAAACGTATTTTTCCTATGCAAAAATTTACTCACAATGCTAAGAAAGTCGTATCTCTTTGTCATGATTTCTTTCCTCTAGAATACTGGCAAATGTAAAACTGTACAGTATGACCTATACAACGTTTTTCAAGGACCAAGATGACAATGATTACCTTTGCTTGTTGTGGGCCTACACTGATTTTAACTCTGTCACTTGGTTTACAGTAACCTTTTACATGCAGAAAAATAGGGAAAGAAAAGGAAGAAAGAGAACCTCAGCAACTTCACTTTTTCTCCCCTCCTTGTCTGGAAACCATAGAAACCAAACTGAAAGTACAGCCAAGAAGTTCGTCATTTGGCTATCTCTGGCTGATCTCCATGGAAACATTTCACTTTTTGTTGAAAGGAAAGATTTTCAAATCAGACAAATGGCCACAGTCTGATGGGTTATGACATCTTTGGGAAGAATTTAAAGAATGAAAACAATGTCAAGTGTTTCTGCTTTACATATTCCTATTACATTTCTGTTTTGCGCTATTCAAGCCTGTTTTATTTCATTATAATTACAGCATTTCTTTCAGAGTTCTGTTATCAAACATGATATTGAATCTGTGAAAAAAAAAGCTATACCCTGCCTATAAACCAGGGCCTAAATACTCTGGGATCCAATCTAGGTATCATTCGCTGTAAATTATATAGGTCATCCAATACCTTCTTTTGCATGCTTTGCCTGGAAGATTGAATAGAGGCATTGAATGCATCATAACAACTAAGACTGGGAGCTAAGGAAACATCTACACTGGTAACATGTGGCTAAGCTGCGCAGATACCCTGCTGAACTACAGATTCAGCAGCAAAATTTAAGAGTTCTTGTTAAAAAGTGATCTGAGATACTAAAACATAATTAAATTTGTTTGTCCGTAGGCAGCTCCAAGTTACTGCTGCAGCCATTCTGTTCCCCTAAATTTATATTTGTTTCTTTTGCAGGTAGTACAGTAGGTGAGAGAAGGGTAAATTTTTCTGCTAACTTAAATACACAGAGAACCTCCACTTCCAGAAAGCTCTTAGTGAAAAAAAGGAAGGAAAAGTACTGATGTCATCTTAGCTCATACAGAAAAGGAAAGAATTCATAGCCACCCAACATTATTAAAGAGTCATTCTGTTTATCATTATGTACAGCAAAACAAACAACACCACGTGTGGGATATGACTTACAGTCTTAGAAAAACCTTGAGATTTCTCTGACTTGTCACACAATGGATATTGTTTCCAGTGTCAACATTATTGCACTAAGTGTCGTTAGCTGATGCCTAGTAGTGGCAGTTTATTATGCAGCTCCTATCAGCGGCCTACCTGCAAAGAAATAGTGACAACAAAGATTAATGTGCTGGAAATATTGCCAGCAACGAAGAGACATCATCTGAATTCAGCTGCAGACAAACTGTCACTGAACAAAAGAGTGAAAATGTGCTGATGCTTCCCAAAATATGAAAGAATGTCGGAAAGATTGCAATGAATTATAGAGACAGAAGTAAACAGAGCAGGAAACTCAAGGAAGTCATGAAAGAACATTCATAAAAAGAAAGTGGCAGGCAAGATAGGACTCTGATGAAAGTTTTGTCAAACATTAAAAGTAAAATATTGGTCCAGAGACAAGGAGAAGAAAAAGATCATATCTGCCTCAATCAGAAGAAGTTACATGACAAACATACAAATGAAGATCTGCATTAAAAAGGTTGGCAGAGCTTGGTCCAGATTATTCAAATCTGTTTAAGAAGAATTATTCTAAATACTTTGTGCCCATCTGGTTTCTCTGTATCTGTACATTTCAACGTTTACCATCTGGGAGATTACTTGTAAGATGCCCTTTTTATTAAATCCCTTCTAATACGAGAACATAATAAAGCACCATTGTGCAGGAGCAATTGTACAGGAGAAAGGTGGTTAACAGTAGTATAGGCTTTTGCCTTCACTCCGCATCAGGATGGTATGCAAATATCAGTCCTTCAGACCACTCAGTCAGCAACCGTATGGGAAGGCAGGGTATATATTGTTTTAACTCAATAGGTATAAAAGACTGGCATTTTCCATTTTTATTCTATTGAAGTTTGGTGAGTTTATTAAATTGATGCTTGAGAATTCAAAATAATCTCTACAAGTTTGTGAAATGATTGTGTGTGGGGGAAAAAAAAAAAAAAAGAAGTATTTTGTGTTTGTATTTAGAAGGGATGAGCTGCCCAAACACAAGAAGAAAGATGATCAACTTAATAGTACCCAACAATGTTTCTCTCTCTATATATATATAAAAGAAAAAAAAAAAAAGAGTTGTGCGTAAAGCATCCAACCTGTTCTGCTCAGGTCTGCTCCTTCATTAATAGTACTGAATCCCACAGAGTATCAGCTTCAAGAAATCCATGTGTCAGCTGGAGAGAACCCATAGAAAAACAAGAATAATAAACAGAGGTCTACAAAATGTCCTATAGGGAAGGTTTGAATGAATTGTGACTACTTAGTTTAGAGAGGAGAAATCACCCTTCAAATGCTAATATTTTTTAAAAATTTATTATTCTTGAAAAAAATATATGAATATGCATCACTACAGGATCATTTTAGATAAGTATTTCCTGGACGTCTATATTTAATAATCACACTTCTATTGTTCTTGTCTCAATCTAAACTACTTTGTGGCTACTAAGATCATCCTCACATTAACGGCTTCTTCTTTGCTTTCGCACAAAAATATGAAAATTTCCCCTTGACTTCTCTTGGTGCAGCTTGTAATAGAACTGCATCTGGAAACACTATACCATATTCTTACACTACTTTTACAGCAGGAACTGCTAAGTACTTTGGCTCGCTTACAAATTCCTCAATTCACTAAGATATAATTGCGCTGTGATTCATGCCTTTGCTAAATCTATGCAAGTTGTGGGCATGATTATTAACATCACATTAAACCCTAGAACTAAAAAGATTAGCAAACAGATTTTCTTTTTCTCCTGGACATTGACACTTAGCAGATAAATTACGCTGTCAGAATGTTTAAGAAAAACAAAGCACAATTATGACAGAAATGGTCTTATTTTACAGACTGCTCTACTTTCAAGAGTTTAACAATTGTTATATGGCAAAATATAGCATAATTTCAAGATTTGTTTATCCATGGAACAGCACGAGCTGAGCATAAAATAACATTAAGTATTCAATTCAGAAATTTATGGTGTTATTCTTCTTTTCAATAGAATTTCACAGTCCAGATGTCATAAGCCTCTGTAGTGACATATAGTGGCATAAATAGGCCACTGTGTGTCACCTAGTAATTGCTACAGAGCCTATTGGATCTTTTTGAACTATAAGCACTGGGCGACAAATAGGCCCATTGACTTAATTTCAAATATCAGTTTTGCTCAGCTTTAGATTAAAACTACTTCCTTGTATTATGTGTTGTCTCTGCTGACTGAAATCTCTTCCCAACACAGGTATGTATCAGCTACGATCAAATGACTGTTCAACTACACTAAAAAATGATGGCCCCTTATTTCTCACTGCTAGGCAGGTTTATTTCGCATTCTCAAATAGGTTTGACCCAGCAAATATTTATTCTAGGATACCACAGATTCTCTAAGGAGGGGAGGGGAAATTTAGGAAGCTGCCAACCAGGGTAGAAGGGGTGAACTAAATTGGTAATGGCAGATGCCATTGACTTCAGTAAAATTCTAAAGTGTATTAAAGAGAAAGAGGACTTATCATGTGGCTGCAGGACACAGTCACTGCAGCCTCTCAGAAGTCTGCCCTTAAGACTTCCAGAGGAATTCTAGAGGAGCGGGAAAATCTGGCAAGAAATGACAGCTTTAACTGTATTAATGGCCAGTTCGGTAATGAAGATGTCTTTCCAGGCCAGTTGACAGTGGTAGTGACTGCCTTCTTTAAAATAAATTTTAAAAAATTATTTAAAATTTTCTTTTACATCCTTTCTCAGTAAGATCAGTGCAGAGAATTGTGCTGGAGAAATTGTTGTTAGGGAAAACCTTATACTATAAATGTCATCCATCACTAGAAATCTATGTTAATATGATGATACAATCTGAGCTAAACACAAAGAGCCTGTTACATTTATAATCATTCATTTTATCACATGTATATAACAAACAGATAAAAAGAATGTATTCCTCTCTAAAAGCAGTAAGGAAATCTGCCTTATTAATAGCACCATGAGGTTTATAATAAATGCTATGTTACTCTTATCCCTTTTACAAATAAATCCTATTGCTTGCAAAATAATAATTATAAAACACCAGTGCTTCTAGTCATTAATCACTCATATTTAAAGAGCTTTCTTGTGGCAATTGATTCTCTTGGTAGTTATATGCTAGAATATTTTCAGATGGTGTGTTTAAATGCTTCTTGCAAGAACAAAGGAGCTGAAAATAGTTTTTTGTTGCTGATGTCAGAAAACTGTAACATCAAGACCACACAGACTTTCAGTGTCTGCTAGTAGGTACAGATCAAGGCTCACTCCTAATAAGGTTAAATTAGACTGTATTCAGATTTTCAGCATATCCAACACGCGCACATACGCAAAAGAGATTTTGGAGATTTTGGAGGGTTTTTTTGTGTTCCTTGTGCAGGAATACAATTTAAAGCAACTATGACATAAGAGGGTTAGCTCAGCACACCAAGTCAAAAATATGGAAACAAGCCTGGAGAGATGCAGGAGAATGCTTTCTGAACACCTGACCTGAGCAGCCAGGTATCATCACTCAGTGTGGGCGAAGGGGAGAGGGAGGCCATGCCCGCAGGGGTTGGCAGGCTTGGGCACGGGTCTTGGGACCCAGAGCCTGGCAGGTGTGGAGCAGGAAAGACAGGGACTCACGTTCAGCAGTTGGTGTTGGTGGTTCAGGATGAGGGACACGGCACCACAAATGAGCTGCTGAGGCAGCAAATCTAAGAAATCTGTGAGAGCTCACTGCTGAGGCATCTTTGCTTTCATAAAGTCTGAATGAATATGTTCGGTCCTCTCAATAGCTCACTGCTGGCGATACCAGCAAGCCTAACGCTCAGAGCTGTATGATTCAACATATTAGTGGGATTAATTTAATCATAAATAGCCATGGAATAATTCAAGTGCACTGCCTAACAATCAAACTCAGAATTGCTAGGACTATAGTGCCTTGATTAGCTTTCATAAGGCTTCAAAAAATGAACCTAGAGGAAAAGTCCCAACCTGGGCAGTCTGCAGTTATCTAACAGCCTCCTGCATTAAGAGGGGAACAGCCCTTCTTCCTATACATTCACCTGGTTAAATCTGTTTTTAAGCTAAAACATATTAAATAAAGAGTCGAAGCAATGCAAAATACTAACCTGCATAATCATTTGCCAGTCAGGCTGCAGCAGAAGAGTCTGAAGCTACTGGGCAGTAGGTAACGGCAGAAGTCATTAACAGATTAGCAGAGAAAGAGAATTTTGTTTGGATCAGAGACAGATAAGGATAATTACCAACTATCCTTTTTTTTTCCTAGTCCATTTGTCCATCCCAAACCTCAGCCCTGTTCGCTATGATAAAGGTTGTAATGCTTTGCGACTCTGAACATGGCTGAAGATTTTCATAACTGTTTTCTTCTACAAGTATTAATGTCAGAACGAAGAGGACACAACAGACAATGAACAATTTCTTGCTTCGTTTATCACAATTTTCTTGTTAGCCACAAGGCTCAGTTTAATTACCATTGCCAGCCCTGGGCCAGCTGATTTCTTGCCCCTGATAAGTTTGTAATTGTTAATGCCCTCCTTGAGCCAATGCTCTCATTCGCAAAAGTGCACAGCACTGAACCTGACATCATCGTCTAATATCTACCCAGAGAAACTCCAAGAAAGAGAACTATCAATGAGTTTTGTTTGTTTTAAAAATAATGGCTGTAACCCAGAAGACTGACCTAATTAACTTTCTGAGGGAGCATCTTATTAGGATGTTAATTAACAAATATGCATCTCTCAGTCTCTATGCTTGTTGCAGTATTAGGTAATGTCTATGAGCAAAAGAGATAATTAGAGATGCTTTCTAGTTTCTCTTTTTAAAGCAATCTAAACATTACTGCTTGTGGAAGGGACTGTGATCCAGAACATGTCAAAATACGAACTGCAAGCACCATTTAACTGCTGTTTTTTTTCTTCTCAGTTATTTACAGCTGAGGTAGGGATTTTACTTTCCACAAGTAAATAATAGTAAAACTCTTAACTAATACTATATTAATTTCTCTTCTACTGGAAATAATCTTCACTCCTGCCACGGCTCACTATATGTGCCGTGCTTTAAATCAGACGGGAACGAACAACAGGCAGTTTGCTACGCTGGTGAATGTGAAAGAAGTACACACAAGCTCCTGGTTTGGTGACAAGTAGGAAATTCTATTATCTTCTGTTATCACTTTAATTAGGTATTACTAAAAATGTAGCCAGTTTAAAGAAGTTTAACATAATACTATGGCGCAATTATAGAAAGTGACATGATGACCAGTTTATCACAGTTCAGGAAAGAAGAAAATAGGATTGGCATGTCTATATTTATGACCATAAGAGAGATTTCTGAACTATTTTTAAACAAAGGAATGTATCTAGAGGAAATAAGTGTAGTTTGCATGCACTTCATACCTCTTAATGCATTATAATATTATACACAAATGTAGGGGACTATAGCTTCTCAGATGTCAAGGGCACCTTCTGATTTTCTTTAAGACATACATTTGAACATTATTGCAACGGATAATTCAAAACAGCTCTTTATATGAAAGTACATTTAAATAAGTTTAATATTAATCTGAACAAGTTCACTGTTCCCTCAACATAAATTCTTAAACAAGCCAGGTTTATTTTTAATATTATTTAATTTGCATATACATATATATTACTTTGGTAAATATATTTATTGTACTACTCATTGCAGTTAACAAAGTTCCTCTTGTTACTTGCCTTAAACCTTATGCTGTTTTCATATCATAGATATTAACGGGAACAGCAGCTGAAAAACAGGTACTTGGAAATATCTGGGAAAGCAGGGCTTGACTTCAATAAAGCTCTAGAATACTTGATGATCAAATGTCTTAATTACCTAGTTTATAAACATCTTAAACATAGTGCATAAATGCTAATATTAATGCATAATGTTTAGTGTTATGTACATTGTTATTAATCCGTTCCTATCAGAAAGGCTACAAATTCATGTTGAACTGTTCCATAGTTTGTTCCTTCTTATTTCTAAAATCTTAATGTTCTTACATTTGCTTAAAAATAAAAAAGCTTTCAGCTTGTCATCTTTACATCATTATTCTTTTCTATAAGTACGTGCCTTACAGCATGAAAGTTTGTGTTAATAAAGTTAACCATGGACCTATAGGAATACTGCCTGTCATACTTCAGCATTTTTCTCTTGTTATCTGCCAGTTGTTCCCTTATTCTTTTTATATTTTACCCTGTTACGTGATATTTTATTAATTCCTCAGCTTTGTCTATTTCCTCCTATTTTAGCATACCTGACCCTCCATAAGACATGCTTCCTGGATACGTAATTTGGATGTTTTCTACAAATCTTTTTTCATTTTCTTTCTGTAAAGGAAAAGAGAAGAATTTTAAAAGTCCTTATTACTTCAAATCTCATTAGATAGCTACAGAACTAATTAAACATTTTATATCATGAGGCAAAACAGTGTATGCTTTAAATCACTTTGTACCAAATAATCTTTAAAAACAAATTGTAAGCAAAGCTAGAGAAGGACATGTGGCCTAAAATTCTTTTGCGTTTTTTTTAATGTGTGAAGTGAGGCAAACATTTTAATACAGAAGGCATCACGGAAACATGTGCCTGAAGCCAAGTCAGATTCCAGACAAACAGGGCAATAAAGTAGAAACAAACTGATAAAATCTTCCTGCACATGGGTGATGATGATTCCCTCTCTTGCTGCATAAGAACACTATGTTTCTATTTACTCATTTAATTCCCTGTCACACCCTTAGATGAAGATGGACAGTTACCCTTCATGGCACATACGTGTTCAGCTGGCTTTTCTGAGTACAGTCCCAGTGTGGAGCTCCTCTACACATCGTGGTTCAAATGGGCTGGGGTGAAGAATGAAATGGGAGATCGTGGTTTCCCTTTTTGCATTCCTCCCATCTTGGATTTAAACTCCTCTTTTTTCCCTTAGCTTGGGTGCCTGGTGCACCTGTGCAGTTTAGTGACTTAGCAAAAAAATGCATATTTTGACTAAAAATATATAATATATGTATACAAAATATACATTTTTAAAAAAAAAATGCAAGTAAAGAGTGCATATGCTGCTGCTTTGAGTAGTATAGCATTTACTGCTACCCAGTTAGGAACAGCCCACCTGTGAATCTTCCCTTGTATTTTAAAGTGTTCTATCATTGTTGTAGCCACATGGCCTGCAGCCAGAGTAGTTACACTACTGAAATCCAAGAGCAGCTTTCTCTAAAATTCTTCTTTAGTAAACCTCTGCCACCTTTACAGTGCCTCATGTGAAACTTCATCTTTTTCTTTCTCCTCCAAAATAGGCACGTCTATTTAAATTTCCATTTAAATTCAATTTTGTCCCATTATAGCCTGCTTTTTCTTCCCCTAGTATATTCTGATTTCATGCTGCAAAATACATATTTCCCAAGGCTTTCCCTGACCCTGCCTTCATTGCTGCTAATACTTGTTCACTGTTACATCAATCTGAGCTGAACTTTTCCATGAATTCAGAAAAACAGTTATCAGAAAATTCACTCTGCGTTACACCTTGCCAAGAAGTTACTAGTTTAAGCATAGGCTTTGGTTTTGGTTTAAGATAATGACATCTCATACTAGAAGCCACAAGTGAACAAATAATTAACAAGCAGGAAAACTCATGAAATCTGTTTTCCTATGTATGGATAAAGAAGCAGCCCATGCTTGTGCGATTTCTGAGCTATCCTTCATTGTACTGGGCTATCAATAAGCCAAACAGAACCTAAAAGTTTAGAGCTCTGAAGCTACAGATCTTCTGTTGGAGAGAGCACTAAATCTCTCCCTCCTCACCAGCCGCTTGCAAAACTAGGAGCAATTTCATATCTTTGAGATGTCTACCCTTCTGTCACATCCAGTTGAAAGTCTTCAGTGGGCTCAAAAGTTATAACACCTTTTGGGAAGGGAGAGGAAAGAATGAATACTAAAAGCATTGTGGAAATGCACAGCTCGGAGTATGGGCTTCTGGATTGTGAATGGGTGCTACATCCCACTTTTTGGTGAAGGTGGTGGAGGTCATTTGCAGTTGGGGAATGCAATTGAACGGCAGCGATGGCAAACAGAACAGCACCCTGACAGGGGAAGGGGACTGCAAATAACAGCTGTGGCTCAAAATGCTTTCCAGGATTCTGCCCAAAACTGGAACATTTCATAGCTGCTCAAGTTCTCTGACCACAGTGAAGGTTAAGGAAAGTAAAGCAAAGACAAGATGTTCTGATTTGAGGAACAGTCAGCAAGAATCCCAAACTAGCATTAAATATGCTTGAGAACAGGTCTGGAAGAATGTTACAGCTCTGGAAAAGAGTTACTAAGATTTGCCTCAACATCTAGCAAATTATATATCCGCAATCAAAAAAAAAATGAGACTACTGAATAGTATTTTAAACTCTAGACTCCATTAGGTTGTTGTTCCCATCTGAATATGATGGTTATTTAAGAGTAAGGGTTGACTGATCACTTTTTGAACTAGTATTGAAAGAAGAGGGTGGAGGTGAGAAGAAGAGGCTGAATTGGCTCAAGGGAAACCATGGACAAGTCTTGTTTATACATCCTCCTGAGAAGCATTTAAGCTCAGGAAACCTGGATAAAGGATTTAAGATACTGCTGTATGAAGTATTAGTTTCCTACTTTCTCTGTTATTGTGCTACATGCTCTTGGGAGATTGAGACAACCCATTTGTTTTACATAGGTTACCAAGACTAATTACTTTTGTAAGTAACCAGAACCAAATTCAATACACTGTCCAAAAGGTGAAATTCTTTCTGCACATTATAGTCCTCTACAAAAACACAGTCAATAGCCCATGTTTTAGATTATTCAGAGATGGTACACCTCTCAGAACACTGACACTGTGTAGATGGTTCAAAATACTCTTAAATTATAAAAATTTCAATACCTTTCCAAACTTACTTTTCATTAGGAGAGGCCATATATGGAACCTTTAGCGTTTATGCTTGGTTTGTGGAGCAGCAGTGTCAAAACTCCCACTTCCCACTGGTGTTCAGGTGCCAGGCAGTATCGGTCCAGTCAGCACAGCGTTAGCTCCCCTTCACGCAGCTTACTCTATGTGTCCATTTCCTTCCCAGTCAATCCATACATCCATCCATACATCCATTCACTCATCCATCCATCCATCCATCCATTTTCTGAATATTCCTTGGGCCAGACATTTACAGATCTCAAGATGCAAATACCTGCGTTCGTAGGTAGTGGTGTGAATCATATCACTGCAGCCTGTCACAGTGTAAATCTTGGAGTCAAGCTTATATTGAGTGTTTCCACTCTGAGAGGGTAACTTTACCCAAGGGCAAACCTCACAGCTCCTATTTGTCCCAACGTGCACACTCTAAGCTGTTCGGTCTGGCAATGAACAAAGCCTGCACAGTGCAAGCATGTAGCTAGGGACTGTGGCTAGGAAAAAACAAACAAACAAACAAACAAACAAAAAGGAGACAATAAAAAAGCAATTCATACAAAATGAGACCAGGAGACAAAACTTAAAGACTCTGTTTCTGGAGATTATTTGATGATGTAAATAGCGAGTTATATTACAGTGTTTCGTCTAATTAAGTTGTGGAATATAGGCAGTAAAACTAGGTTTGAAATTCACAGGTTTTCATTTTTAATGGTAAAAAGGTGTTATGAATCAGCCCTAGAGATGTAACTATAAATGTCAGGCTTGACTGGCTGATTCCGTAATAACATTGCTCCAAGAGTTCATTTTGCACATGCGCATAATCACAATTAAACGCCACTCTGATTCCCAGTCTCTACTGAAGTCGCACAAACATAAAAAACAGTTTTTGGTGTCAGGTGGGATATGCAAAACTTAAAGCTCTGACACAATATTTTACAGAAAAGAAATTTCACCCTACAGCTTCACATGCACAGAGAAAAAGACACTAGGCATGATCTCAGCTGGAGTACAAGGTATTCACTTGTCCATTGACTGGTCTGAAAGGGGAAGAAGTGAATCGGTAAATTCATGTAGTATAAAGAAAATATAGTGAAGTTCTCTATGAAAAGTATTGTAGAAAATAAGAGATGTCTGTTGTGTATTCTGAAACACACTGAGAGGTATTGTTCCATCTCAAAGGTGAAAGAAGAACAAGTATCCCTGTTGGCACTTCATGTGATGCTAGAAAATACCACTACATCTACATGACTGACAAAGAAACAAAGCTCTCCTCAGATGCTTACATTGACATCCTGTGCTGCAGATATAATAGAAACATGAGGTATTTTTATAATTCTGACAGGTAACAAATCAGCAATATTCTGAGCAACAAATTAAAACTATGTGTCACAAATTCCTGTTTTCTGTGTCACTGGCAGCGAAAGCCTAACGCAATAAGTCTTTTTTTCTTTAGGAAAGAAGTCCTGTGCCTTATGGCAACGAGAACAAATTTCAGTGGAGCTCATGTTTCACTGAAATTCTGTCTTGGTCTTCAGACTAATGGAGATATTTCGCTGAGGGGCAAGGATTTTTTTCACTCTAAAAGCCAGGCAGAAAACACGCAGAGGCTTGTTTGAGCACCAAAAATGTCCACACTTTCCACCGAAACAGGCTAAAAGCCAAAAAAAAAGCCATGAGAATAGGTCCCTGTAAACCCCACACATTTCAGTGACTGGAAGTACAGGCATGATTGTAAGCCTAAGCAGGTGGGCTTTCACCGCTCTGTTGTAAAAGACATTGTGTAGAAATATATTTCATCCTCTCTGGCATTTCAGTTGCTACAACACCACCTCACTGACATGAGCAAAGGGATCTTTCTTGGTAGACTTTGACTGAAATTTGATCTCCTTCATGCTGCTGGAAATATTATAGCTAAGTTTCATTATCACCAACATATTTGAGGACTTGCTATTTGGCAATTACAGTGTTTTGGACCAAAGAAAGATGTTCAGTTCTGCTGACTAGGAGCTCTCAGGATTTTTAGCTAAAAGGCTATAAAATATAGGATTTGGAAACAGCTGCTAAGGCATTAGGTTTAACTCACATTTGCTCTTTAGTTTCAGTACAGACCATGAGATTTTGGCCAGTTTGAGGACTATGAATATTGTAAGCCTCAATATGACCTTCTTAGAAGGGAGAACATTTGCCAGCAATTTGTCTTTCAGATTTTTGGTTGATCATATCAGCAGGTTAAATGTTAGTCATTTAACTCCAAGTAGGTGAGTAGCATCATGCATTAATGCAGTTAGCTGGGTGTGAAGTGAGTGCAATGGACCAGGTTAATGGCATTGCTGACCTGAGAGAGATCGGAAACCAGCTCCGATACAGTTGACAGGATTCCTGAGACATACTCCATTTACTCAAATTTTAAACATTAATGGTATTTTATTATAAAGAAGCAGCTGAAATGAAACATATAATACTTCAGAGAATAGAAATATACCCACAGATGCAAGTGTGTTTAAATGTTAACAATGTTCCTGAGTCATTATGGCATTTCTTTTCCATTAGTCATCACGAAAAAAATATTAAAAATACCACTGATGGGTATTTATATGGGTGGATTTACCCATCTGCCTGGCTAATCATAAGGAAACTCATTTTCTCTGGGTCTGTGTATGTGTGTCAATATAGAAACACATATATATATATATATATATGTATATGTGCATATTTGACAAGTATTTATGATGTGACTCTTCAGTTAGAGAAAGAGCTGTACAAACAAGTAACATTGGCTTGAAATCTTTGTTGTAACCAAGTGGGTTACAATGAGGTGGGTAGAAGTTCATATATGCAGTGGTTGCTATAGTTACAGTATCTCTCTCTGTCCTTTTAATGAGGAACTAATCACTTTGTTCTCTGTCCAAGACATCCAGATTTTGCTTGTTCGCCTCTTCACCCACACCAGACAGTATTTCTCCCCCAAGAGAAGGCAGAAATACAGCAATATTCACCCTGCAGAGCAAAAGACCCTTTGACTAGCTAATTCCAAGCCCTTAGGGAAAAGAAATAGGATTTTCACGGAACTGCCAAGTTTAATAATGGGCAAGAATCTGCCATGCATGCCCATAGCAGTAGATAACACTTTCCACCTCACCACAGCTACCAGAAACCTTAAAAGGCTGCCAAGAAGGTACATACCTGACATTTCTATTGCCACTTATCATTGAATTAAATATCAGAGACGGAAAAAAGGGATTCAAATTTGCAAGTATTTAAGGAACAGCTTGCTACAGGGCCCCAGAAATAAGTAGTTCCTAAGACTAAAGATACCCCCAGGCTCTATATGAACACATGGTAGCTTTTTTTCCCCTCTGAAATTATGCCTTATAGTAGTAGGAGATGAATAGTGACCCGGATCCAGGAAGAGATTGGAGGGCTCACATCCAACCGTTAAGATGCTGTGCTTCTCAAAATACCTGCCAGCTGCTTTTGGTACCTTACTTCACCGCTCTCTCTAGCTCTTTATTTTAGGTGAAAAGGACAGGATTCAGGGGCATGAACATAGATGCCAATTGTCCTTTCTAGGCACAGCTGGGCTTCTGAAACCAGGTCTTATCCTGTCAAAATCTCACCTGCTGGTCTGGTAGGCATAAATACCTCAGAACCCTGAGGAAGTGCTCCTTTACACGAGGATCAACAAGGGAAATTTAGGGCTGTCAAGTTTTACAGTATATTTTACCTCTCTAACAAGTACAACACTCCCCTAAGAGGTGGAGGAGTCTGTTATCAAACACCCTAATTCATGGGTAAGAGACACCTGAAGAATGATAAGTGTATTTGAATAAATCAGCTACTGACCATTTAATATCACTAAATAAATGCAGTAAGGTATCTTTTCAGTTTCTATCCTTCTGCATTATAAATGATAAACACTAGTGTCATTAGTTAGTTTTGACAGCATGTTTTACTGAGCACAAGCCCAAGCTAAAAATTCACCAACACCAGCAAATGCAATTTTATGCCCCTAAACACCATCTATTACTTCTGTGAACTACAACTTCCAGCCTTTTTAGATAAACTCACAGCCAGGCTTAATGTTGAAGAAAAAGGGTTATATTAAGCTCCATCACAGATTTTCCTCAATTTAACTGACAAACTTAAATTACCCATACTTGGTCTTTGC
The DNA here is from genome assembly GCA_009806455.1 of Tetrax tetrax. Classification (NCBI taxonomy): domain Eukaryota; kingdom Metazoa; phylum Chordata; class Aves; order Otidiformes; family Otididae; genus Tetrax; species Tetrax tetrax. Next base: position 45,939 of record WHYT01015028.1, read on the forward strand.
CTGAAGGAAATGAGGTTTAAATTCACCAAGGATTCAAGTCTGTGTGTGAATATCTACGTGTTTGTCTGTATCTCTGTGTGCTCTTCCACTTTTGAACTCATTGCTATTGATCAGACAGGTTAAACAGAGTTGAACATACTGTCTTACATACCATTAAGATGTTAAGATAAATCTTGTCTTTAACACCTTAGACATGTTCTTAATACTTTCATATTTGTAATTATATTTTAGTATTTTTAGGAGTTTCATGAAAATACTGAGTCTTTTAAATACAGGTGTCCAGAAAGAGAAGAAAAATTGTGCAAGTGCTGAGGCAAAGATTGAGTTGTGATTTCAATCCATCTGCACCAGAGAATCCAGATAACAAGACACAAGAAAATTAATTTCACTGGTTTCAACAATGAGCAACATTTTATTGAAATTCTAAAACGCAAACAAAAATAGAATAGTTTCATTATGTTAGATCTGAGACAGGGAAAGTATGGTTATCACTATAGCAAAGGTTTTTGACTTCTCTCAACAAATCATTTATTATTTGGAGGAATAAATTTAAATTTAGCATTTTAGTTCTCAGACGTAAGAAATGCCCCCATAAAATCTGACAAAAATCTGACTGAATTGTCATTGCAGAAAGTCACTGCAGTCTCTGGGGATTTTTACATCCTTTGGGAACAGCATCACAGAACAGAGTTTCAGGACAGGACACAGAGGAAATAGCTTCTCTTTTGTTTTACCTTCAATCTCTCTATTCTTTGTTTAAAAAAAAAAAACCTCCTCAGTCTCATGCATAACTAATATATACATGTTAACATTGTTGAAGGTAAACTTGTCAGCCAGCTCTATTTGGAAGCCTGCAGTCTAAGTGCTGAGTGGTCCACCCTGAACTAACAATTAAGATACATACAGCAAAGGGTATGATAGGAGCTGAGTTGGGGAGATATTACAGCTAGATCGTCTTGGTTTTTTCCTAGGTTTTTTCATTTGTAAATGGTCTACTTACACAACAGTAAGAGAGCAGAAAGTAGCTGATGAGAAAGAAATACTGTGCAAACAGGAGACAAGTAAGACAATGCTTTGCTCTTTGTAGAAATGTTCTCTTAAAAGATCATTTTCCCTTGTTAGCTAAGATCTTTCTTTTTTAGCAAATCAAGAAAAAAGGAAAAAAAGAGTTTTTCAGACCAGTGTGTGATACATGCATATTAGCCAAAGAGTGATAGATAGTTGCATGAGCACAAAGAGAAAAGATATTTTAAGAAAATTATAGCACCATTAATTCTTGAAAAGGTTATTGTCTTTGAATATGCTCTCCCTTGTTCAAAGGCCCTCATTGATAGCTGTAATTACTTAAAACAATAGTAATTATGTTCCATACAAATTGACACAGGCAGTGAACATGTTGATAAAGAAGGTGGCATCATCCTATCCTAGAGTTAGGCTTTCTCTAACAAGTGAATTAGAAATACATTTGTTTCTACAAGACAATCCAAATTGCACCTGCTATTATACCTGTTTCTCAGAATTTCAATTATGTAAGAATATGAAGCCTAAAGTGTGATAACAGAGTTATCTGTGCTATACCCTTCTTATACAAATTCCCCGCATTGGGAAGATGACACTTTGCTGAACACTACCAACAAAGCAGCTAATAAGTTCCCCTCTGAGCTGTAAAATAGTTTGTTAGACCAGCAGTTGTCTATTTGCATACGAAAGACAAAAAACAACAATTAAAATAATCTCCAGAAGATCAACTATTTCATCATTGTAGTTCTACATATAATTTGTCATATCATATTAGCTTTTCCTTGTTAAAATATTATGCACAGCACAACCATTTCATTTTGACACATCCTTCCATGAGGCGAATGAACAAGTTGTACATTTTAAACACTTCTGCTCTATTTAAAATAGAATGTGGGTCACTGGGTTTGCAGATAATGTAATTTAATTCTCAATTGTCCTGTACCTCTTGCTATCAGGATGAACAATAGATGGTACCAAATCAAATGGTGCTAGCAAACAGGCAACTGCATTGCATGGCAGGCTGCTGGGGACAGAAAAAAAACCACTCACACGGCCCCACTAACAGCCTAGCAGATTAACACAAATCACAGGCACATGCAGACCCTTTTCCTTCTTTCCCGCCCCGGTGAAAGGACTGTTAGTGCAGCTGATCACCACAACTAAGGTCATCCATTTCAAACACCAGCGTTCCCACTCCTCTGCCAGCCGGTCAAGCACCTGAGCCACTGAGGGATGGGCTGACCTCCTCCTCTGTGCTTCTTCTACCCACAGAGACGGTGACTTCCGCAGCAGGACAGTTAACAAGGGCTGGTTTCATCACTGTTATCTCACAATAAGACCAATAACTTTTGAAAAATCAGGTGCCTTCCAGATCTGCAAATTCTCAGCCTGGGCATCAGTGAGGTACAGAGTAATGGAGAATGAAGTCATTGGCCCCCTTCCTCCTCAGGTCCTCTTCATCAGCAACTGATGGTTTCTTGTGGAGTAAAGGAGGAGGATTTAGGGCAGGATTCTGCCCTAAAACAGATGAAATAAAGAGGAATAGTCTTTGCTCCAGTTATGGCCATCCCCATTAAAATCTGATGATTCTTCTCACCTCATTCCCATGACCAGTGGCCAGGAGGAAGGGACATCCTGCCTCAAGGTAGGACAGTTTATCAGGAAATCATATAGCACTAATAAACCTCATCTATCTGCAAATCTGTAATCTCAGCATTACCAGAAAGATCAGACAATTATCTCAGCAAAAGTCGACAGAGAGTAACTTCTTGAAATGAAACACTTTGTATTCAAAGTAGAAAAAACAAACCAGCTAAAACACATAAGTAATAAAATTCAACTAACAATAAAACAAAGTGGATTTGGCCAGAACATACCCCCAGGTATCTTCCCCTGCCTTGCAAACAGTGAAGACTCAGGTCTCAGCAGCTTTGAGGCAAGCAAGCCTAGCCAGCACCCACCAAGGCAGCTCAGCACAGAAACAAAAGTTCCTTCTCAATTTATCATTCACTCACTAGACATTTCAGTCCTGGAGGGCAACTAAAAATTGAGGCTCTTATGATAAAGTGACTTTCTCCAAGATGCTACATCCATTAAGAAAGAGAAGTATGAGCCACAGTATCTCAGACACTTGCACAGGGCTAGCAGATACACGCCAGGATTTACCACATAGCCCACCACTCTGAAGATGTGCATAGGATTCCTATGCACAGAGTTCACCCAACATGTGATATTTAAAAGCACAACAGTATTTATTGCTCTATTATAGCCTTGCACAAGCAGTTCCTAGCATAAACAATCACTAGCATATTGTTTTCTCTTTATGAGAGTCTTACCAACCCAACTTTCCCACTGGAAACACTGCCGAGCAGGAGGATGATGATCAGTGGGGTCAGAGCAGAGAAGGGAGGTAGGCGCAGCACCTTCAGGGTGTCCCCTGTTGTTCGGAGAGTGAGCTCTGGGTCCTTTCTCTCTCTTCCACTCTGAGCTGCCTCTGTTTATACCCTCAGCAGATTCAGTGGCAGAGTACTGACCAGGTGTTGGTGCACGCATGGCCAGCGCATGCAGCAAGGCCTGCCAAGTACGTGCCCTGCTGGCTAACAGTGGTTCCCGGATAGCAGCAACATACTGCTCAGTAACAACCCTCCTGGCTCCCCTCTCTGAGATAACAGCCCTCCTAGCTCCCCTCTCCAAGGTCGTGTTTTTGCAGCTGTGTGCAGCTTGTAATTTCCTACACTGGCCCTACACAGACCATCACTGAGATCCCTCACACAGAAGAAGAGGCAACCAGGGGCCAAAGGGGTGTAAAACATCTAAAATGCTTCTAGGCACTTATGTGCAGGTCACCAAATCCTTACCCTGAAGCCAAAGAGGGATGAGCATGAGCAAGCTCAGGATGGAGCGGGGTTCTTAGTCTCCTGATGTAAGTGCCGTTTCCAAATCTAGACAGAAGACAATAGTTTTGGAAAGAGCAGGGAGAAGAAAGTCTCCACTCCTGTATTGTGCTAGACAATGTTAGAAAAATAGGAGTGGTACTGGGCACAGAAATTAATACAGTCTATTTCCTAAATGAGAAGGCTGAGATAAAGAATTTAGCTTTGTATTCAAAATCAAAATCCTCCCTAGCAGTGCCTAATATTTGCTGGAGTTTTGCTGGAAAAGGCTATATCAATATTAGCAAAATTTAATTAAATTCCACTGTATTGGTTAACTTCCTCTTCCTCATCATAAAACGTGGGGGAAAAAAATCAGTGAGAATTAATTTGGATTTAAAACTTACTGTGGGGTCCTTTGTTTGTTTGTTTGTCTTCCATAGACATAGACATCTTCCTGAAAGCCAGTAGAAGTGATAACTTAGAGTTTATTAGAACAAAAGTACTTTATTGTTCTTGAGGCTATTGACATCTGGGTGTTCGGTGAGGTCATGTTTCTGTGATGTCAATGTAGTTTAAGACAATGAAAACTGAGCAGCTATTAAGCTATGTTGTACCTTCTTATGCCCTTTATTTTTGGCAACCTTGAATATAGCAGGAGGCTATGCACTATATTATAAAGCTGAGGCAGGTGTAGTAAGTAGTTGTTGGCATAATAAAGATGGTTTCATATCTCTACCCTTTCAACAGCTCTGAAAAGAGGAAAGACAAACAAAAAACATGAAGCTCTTTAATGCTTGACTGGACTTGAAATTAGTTGCTGTTGTTCCTTTATTGACTCAGCAGCTTCACACGATGCTCTTAGTTCAGCCTTAGCTTGTGAATATGTAGTTGGTTTCATACATATGCAGTATCTTTCTACATGGCTTTATTTTTATAGTAGAGAACTTTTACAGCATTTTCAAAGCTTACTTTTTCCTTTATTCGTTCTTTTTGTGAAATATCCTTTTACTTTTGTCAGAGTTTAGTATCAATTGATGTTCTCTTTCAAATAAGTGCAAACAAGCTTATCTTTTACACAATGGTCTATCAACTCTCCACTCTGTCTTCTAAATTTAATTAGTTAGTTTAAAGAGTCCTTACACTTAAATAATAATTAAATAAGTCATTTTCCTTTGCCATTAGCAGTCTTCAGAAATATGACTCCTGCTGTAATGAAATTGCTGGGTCACTGCTGTACTGTCAGTATAAGTGACCATAGATACTCTCTCCTCAGACCATTTCTTACATTTTACTACAACTGGAGTGTCTGCTTAGACCATTACACTATATATATATGCCATCTCACTATTCAAACACAATGTTAAAAGTTAATTTTCTGGTGCTTTTTGTTAAGACAAATAACTTTTGCACCTACATATCACAGGAGAATTAGCTAAAGGATTTAGAGGTGACCTTCGCTGCCTTAAGAGGAAGCATACATTAGATAGAAATACCATCACCTTCCAATTGTGCATCTTTCTTAAAATTTGGAGATTCTACAGAAGAAATTACTTTAGGTAAGAAAAACATTGTCTCCTGCATTGAAGGATTTAAACTAAGGTCATTGTCACCTCCAGAGACTAGCAGACATTAGACTCAGCTCTGCCTCACATGTAGATCACAGTGGAAGTCAGATCAGTGGGGTAGCTTTTGTTTAAACAAGGAAGCCTCTGAGTTCCCCTATAAAGGCAAACTAAGGAAAATTTTGTGACCTAGTTACAGATGCTGCATGAGTTTTGGAGCTGTCCTGGCTCAGGTGGTTGCCAGAGCAAGGATATACTACATTGCTATATTTAATGTAAATGCCTCACTAGATCTCATCTTAATCTTCCTGACAAAACCCTCACTCATTTCATCCAGATTCTCAGGAAACCATGAACGGTATTATCTCAGGAAGAAAGCCAAGTGCTCAGAACAGAGGTGCATCAGCAAGACTTAGAGAATAAACATATCTACCTAGGAATGTAGATCTGCTTCTGTCAGAATGAGTCTTATATCCTTCTGAGCAATATAACATGCTGTGTATTTTAACTAAATTAAACACACAGATTTTAACTATGTACCCCTGTCAAATGGTATGAAAAGAGATTTCAGGGAAGTAAGTATCACAAAAATACAGTTTCAGAAGGAACCCTAAGACAGCCCATTACAGCTTCTTTGACTAACTTTAATTAGCTTGGAGTCACAGAAGCAATAAATGACCAATTTCCATTTAGTGTCATTATTTCAGTCTGAAAAACATATTTATCAAGTACAGAAAAGAATAAATTTTTATTCATAGTCTGATGGTTAGAGGAGTGTTACTTTTTCTAGGTGTAAACTAATTAAAAGGAGGTTAGTGTGGAGGCAGAGAGTGCAGCACAGCTGTTTGAAATGGACGAATTTGGGCTATGTCCTTGAACACCACTTGCTCGATAACAAAAAACAGCAACTAGAACAAGATAAAGAAATATCAAAGGCAAAAATAGTAAAGACAACCAAAAAACTATAACCAATCCAAATGAAGCATAAGGCGTGTGAACAGTATATTGCTACCAATCAAATTAGATGATTAAGTGTGTGCACTTCGCGTGTAACTTAGACTATAAAAGACAAATGCTGACTAACAATAAAGGTTTCTGGAACACCATCCATGGAGTCCGTGTTTTTACTGCCACAGATTAGGGTGTTGCTTCCCTGGAATAAGAAAAGTGTGGACAACTGATTTTTCACAGGTAGTCTTCTGTACCATTTACATCTACTCAATGTAAAGTAGTGCCCCTAGTGTAAGCAATAATCAAACTGTAATGTAATAGTGTTTGAAATCCATTTGGATTTTATTCATGTGCAATGGAGAAAGAAACCAGCTCTGTATAATTCAACAATACTATTATTTACTAGCTATTTGTCTGTTTCTGTCGAATTCTGGTAAGTTTAAAGAAGGCTGTTCTGTACCTTTTGGCTTCCACGTATGGTGACCTTAGGAATAATCATTCAATTGGAAAATGAAAGCTATCAAACTCAGGATAAAGTGAACAGAAAGAATCATCAGCCATTCTTCACCTAGTATTGAATCACCAATGTATTAGATACTAATTAAATTATCAGATAGCTGTATTCTTTCATCTTTAATGTGACAGGGCCACACCAGCAAAGCTTCTGTCATAGAAAAGGCTTCTAGTCCCCCAGCTACACTAGTAGTCTTACTCTGCATCAGCTGTGCTTCAAATTCAGCTTTCCTCAAAGCAGGTGACCAAAATCAGATGATCATTTTCCAAGATGAAGTCTGACCACTGTCTCATAGAGTAGTGCTACCAATCTCTTCTTATATCTGAATGCATTTAAAAACCTAAAAGAACTAGGAGAACCAATTGTTTGATTTTATTTGCTTATTAAAGCTCTGAAAAGTTATTATATCAGCTGGAGCACCCAAACGGCATTTCTTTATCTTGTTTATATAGCTATAGAGAAAGAAGCTTTGTGTTTTCATAGCCTGACACAACATAGCCCCGCTCCACGATGGGTTCCACTGGTACAAACGTTTATGAATCCTGCTTTTATTTGTAATTATCTGTGGCACATCTAGAATACCAGCTGGTAAGGACTCCATTCTTATCCATTGCCACTTTTTGAACTTTAAGATTTGGCTCCATAAGTACTTTTCTTGGAACTGCAGAAACAGGTCCCCTGAATCCTGGAGCTTGCTACATTAGTCAAGCATCAGAATGAATGTAACATCAACAAATGAACTGAAGATCACAAGATGGTTTCAACAGTTGCATAGATCCTGAGCCATCAGTCTATATAACTAACATAAATGAGATACAGCCCCATGGGGAATGTGTATGTCTGGAATTACATATGTTTTTTAAGGAGATGTCACTTGGTGACATTTCAGCTGCTGAACACACAGAAATTCCACAGTGAGGTTGAATTTGCATTTTTGTATTTCTTAGAGTTTCTTAATGCAAATAAAAAGTATTTTAAAGTTCCTGAGATCAGAGGCCGGAATCTCTTTTTGGTTCTTAATGGTAGATACTGATGCAGCACAAATTAGTGTATCATAGCAATATACGAGCCTGTGAGCCTGTCATGAACCTTTTGTCTTGATGGCTGCTCAAGCAATTACTTAGTAGCACTGAAGATGAGATTAACCAAACTAAATTAGAAAAACACTCATGTATTTAACTTCCATTCACCACCAATAATTGCCAGTTAAATTTAAATTTTTTCACATTCTGGATGATAAAGTAAAAATGTCCTTAGTGGAAGTATTTGACTACTTATCAACTCAGAGGGAAAATTGGGCTATTTATGGAATGTTAATGCTCAAACCATCTGAAAAGAAAAGCACATATTAATCTTTTATATATTAAGATTTCCACTAGTTTACAGAAATGTGTAATTCTAAAAAGAAAAAGAAATCTGCTAAATATGCAACAGCTTTATATGCTAAACTGATTACAAGAGAAAAAAAGGTGTTATAGTGTATAAACTACCTGTGAGTGAAGAGACAAGGCCTTTGGATATAATTATGAAATAGCTTTATTTTTAAAAGTTAGAGTTACACAATGAGCAAAAAATCAATTTGCAGCCAATGTACAGCGTGTGATGTGACTTCAAGATAAGTAACTAAGTTATAAAGCTATAAATACTTAAAAACTCAGTAGTGGTCTCACCACGAACAGCAAGAAGGGAAGCTCAAATTGTTTATGGTCACAGCGTAGCTTTGATCACGCTGTGATCAAACCAAACTAGGTATGATTTGTGCGACACAGATGAAGGAGAACAGCTACAAACCCTGAAACAATTTGGAGGTTGCTGATTGGAACCCGAGGCCTTCTCCAGACCCTCAAAGCTGGGTGCCCATATTCTTCAAGCAGTGAGCCTGCCTGCTCAGGGGATTAGATACTGTCTAATAGCATAAAAGTGGCAGTGGGCCCAACTTAATAAATCCTGCCTTTCAGATTACTGATTAGCCTAGGGTTAGTAATATATCTGGAGCTACACAACTTTGGCTGAGAGCTGGCTCACATTCAGCCAGCTTGAAGCCTTGAGAGAGGCAGCTTGCTTCTACTTGCAAAATACTAAGTAGATACACTAGAAGGCAAACTATAGCCTTCTTTCTCCTCTGGCATCCATAAACCTTTAACTTGTGCCTGCACAATGGCACAGCTGTAACAGAGGCCACATCTTACCCAGTACTCTGTGGCACTGGAGTGCATTCTCCTGGGACAGGACAGAGCTGCTGAAAGGGTTTAACTCAGACTTCCCTCATCCCAGTGATGTGCCTCAATCTCTACATGAAAACCAACCTTTTTTTCCCAGAAACAGGTTTCTATCATGCTATGACAAGGGACCCCATCTTTTCCATTAGGTGCACCCTAAAAATGCCTGCATTTTGGTTTTTGTTTTTTGACTTATGCCTTTGTGGTGTTTGGGAGGGTGTTGTGAGGGAAATTGCCCTTCAAATGGATCAGAAGCTGATCTGGCAAGATTAAGCAGGGACAAACCATGGAGAGCCACAGGTGTGATAATCTGGATTCAGCACCTCACTGATCTGTGCTAACTAGAGTCGGTTCACGGAGCTGGGCTTGGGGGGGAAGCTCTTATTGACTTCCTTACCAGTCTTTAGATATCAACTGTGTCCACCCTTAGTTTTTAAGTGCTTTTTTAGCAACCAGCTTTCCTCTGTAGTACAGACCAGCTCTTGACTTAGGTATATTCCTTTCTGATGCCAGATAAGGTAGAGGCTTAGATAGTAGAAATGAGACCTTCCATTGCCTGCTGTCAAATGGAATATTTTGTTGACTGCCATTCTCCTCAGAATTTTAGGTACCACATAAGCTCATCTAGTCCAACAAAAAGGGATTTGGGGGCTGTCCTGAAGGCAAAATGCTATGGTGAGACTTAGGATACTCTTGAATCACCATGTTTACATCACAGTAATTGGACATGTCTCCACAGAAGCTGTCCCCAAGTGCCAGGCGTATCGTGCAGCACAAGCCTGACACTCCAGAAAGGAAGAAGTGCATGAGGTAACTGCATTGCCAAAGGCATGCTGCTTTGCTGATACTCCTGTAGTGCCTCTTGACTCCTGTGAGTATCTCTACTTGGTAGACGCTGCAGCGCCGAATGCCACCTCAGGGTCTCCGTGGTGGTTCAATCCCCCAAGGTTCAATCCCCTTAAGACAGCTAGGATGCTTTAGAAGCCTTGGCAGGTTTCAAATTTATATCTACACTACATTTCACAAAGTATGACACAGCCAAAGTATTTTTCTTCTCTGTTCCCACTATATAAATGCTGAGGGTTTTTTTCAGGAGTGGTGAATTCCATTGCCAATTTCCCATGGTAGAACAGCTTTACATTGGAAAAACTGAAAGCAGAGCATGTGGAGTCTCCAAATTTAGCTTTTTAAATTAAAGCAATAGGCCATGACAAGCAGTGAATTTCTTGAATGGTTATTGCAGACTGCAGGGGGCATTAAAAGGTACAAGACAGAAAGCCAAATGGCTTTTTAAGCACTCAAGCAGAGTGAAGCTCAACTAGAAATGTATTACCTGGAGTGTGTTATTGCTACTGTAACATAAAATTCAAGCATCTGAATAAAACAAGACAAGCTATGTTTTAAATCACAAATAATCTTAAAGAAACATAAACTAGGAGGAGTTCATAAAGGCAGGCATTCTGCAGAAGGCTTATGTATAATTTCCGACAGTTCATCCATAATTTAAGGCTCTGAACGTTAAAAGAGAAAATTTGCTAAATAGACTGTTCAAAGCTATACTGTGCACCTAGCTTATGGCTTTACTGAGTATTGAAGAATGAAAAATGTTTCTAAGTAAAAATATCCAATTTATATCTATATCTAATAAAATATCTAATTCTGGAAAAAAAAAATTAAATTGAAAATACTTAGTTAGAATTTCACTCAGGAGTGTATTTAGAAAACTTATAGAGGGTATTTCTAATTACCTTAAATTTTGTCCAAAATCTAATGCATTTAAGTCTGGCTACTATTAAAATAAGATAAAAATCAAGATAGTGACATTTCTGAAGTTTGCTGCTCTACCCAGATGTCATAGTTCAGCCCCGATCCGAACCAGACTACGCAGTCTCTCTCTCACTCCCCCCACCCTCCGAGAAAATAGGGAGAGATAATTTAAGAAAAGAGAGATAATTTAAGAAAAACGACTCGAGGTTTGAGATAAGGACAGGGAGAAATCCTTACCTCCTCCACCCCTCCCACTTCCCGAGCTTAACATTAACTACCTTCCCCCTTCGAGCGGCACAGGGGGGAAGAGGGAATGGGGGTTGCGGTCAGTCCATTATGCGTTGTTTTATGCCGCTGCTTCACAGTTGGGGGAAGAACTCCTCACATCCCTCCCCTGCTCCAGTGTGGGGTCCCACCCATACGCCACAGTCCTTCGT